>JAJJMA010081105.1:76532-90981 GCA_023529015.1 Papaver nudicaule
AGATTAATCTCTATTACTTGGTTGGCAAGTTTAGGGTTTCCTTGACATGTGGGACAAGTAATTGATTGCTTTATTCCAAAGCAACCTATCTTATTGAGTGCTATAAATAGAGGTGTCTACGGACAAATACCGCAAGCATCAAGCATACGTGAAGGTCCTTAGGGAAGTGATCGTAAACTCTTTTCACTTCGGTGAACGCTTGTTGTGGTATAGTCATCCTCTATAGGTTGCAGCTCCTCTGGGAACTCCCTACGACTATAAAAGACTTCTCTTGAGAGTTGGGAAGCACAGGTAGGAGATTGAGACCTTATTTGGTTGAAATCGGATTAACCTGTAACCTTGGTAACCTGATCACGTTCTTGTCTATTCCATAGTCCGTCTCTTCTGCTATACGGCTATTCAAGAACTGATACGTTACACACAGGGTTGAAAGGTAGCAACGCACGGCTGCATTCGGTGTTGTAAGACCTAGTTAGCTCCGGTTGTACAAGTTTCTTAACTGATTCTTCGTGTGCAACTGAAGTAGAGACAAATTGGGCATAGCTTACTCGGTTTGCTTGTCAGCCCTGATCAATCCGAAGGAAGTCAACTTGTGTATGAGAAACTGATAGAGGACAGTTCGATCATACGTCAACAATTAGGTTGCAAAGCCAGTATTGCTGACACAAGCCTTTGACAGCGGTCAAAGCAACTCATAGGCCTGTAAAGGACGTCAGCTGGGGGAATCAAGTGTGTGACGATCTGTGGGGGATCTAGAGACGTAAGGAGTGCGACAGTAGCCAATTCTCTTGGAGGGCTTGAGTTGGTCTCTGCTACATCCCAGACCGAAGTCTTATAGTAGGCTAGAGTTTGTAGTCAGTTTGTACTGGGCGGTGTTCAATATGGACGAGGTCCCGAGGTTTTTCTACAAGGTAGTTTCCTCGTTAAAAAAAACGTTCTGGTGTCTTGTGTGCTTTTCCTTTCCGCAATTATATAAACTCTTGACATATAATTAAAAGCAAACACAAGAAGTACGTTATCCATAACCGTAGGGTTTACTCCAAAGATTTATCTTTGTCGAGTTGATCCCTAGATCACAACTCCGGTTATCTAGGTTTGGATATTGATTTTTGAGATCGTCCAAACCTAACCATAAGACTCACGAGCCCAAACGAAAAGTTGGTCGTATTTCGGTACCCCTCATTTTTCACAAAGGATTTAGGAAATACATTACTCCTTAAATTATGAAGATCAGTTTTTAGATCTCTCAGCTCATTGTTTAACTGAGTCGGGGTATGCTCCTTTTACAGAAATGAGTTGGAATAATTTTCTTGTTTTTCCTGAATCCTTTTTGAGACCTTCTGGGAAGCCTTTCCTTTGTCTGGAGATATATCAGTTTTGTTCTTGTGTTTCTTGTTGTTACCCTTGCTAGGATTTTCACCAGTTGGCGATATTTCAATACTTGGTACAATAGATTCTTCTTTAGGAATACTGAATTTTGTACTCAGAATCCTTATAAAATCCTTGGCACAGGTTACATTAAGATCTTGTCTGTATAAGATATTGTCAAACAATTCCTTAATAGACAAATCACAAGATACACGTGCAGTTTGATCAGATGCATATGATGCATTGATTAGGAACTGTGGATAACTGATATTGTCTGAGTTTTCAGCAACACAAATTTTCAGAGTTTCGGCGGATTCTTTCAGAGATTCATTTTCCTTGTTCAGTTCTTCAATAAGTCTTTTACTCTAATGTTTTCCTTTAGATGTGCCGACTCAGATCTCAATCGCTTGTTTTCTGAGTTGATCACATTTAACGGTTTCAAGAGTCTGGCCAATTCAAAATCAGCTTCCCTTTCAGCATCAGAGTCAGATATGTCAGATCCGTAGTATGAGTTATCACCAAGAGTAATAACATGACCATGATTATGTGACATACTAGAATCTACTTGTGAAGTAGTGGTTGTAACTAGTGCAGATCCAGAAAAAGTATTAATAATATTTTGTGTCAAGTTGTCAAGATATGAATCGGTGTTCTTAATCATGTTTTTCTTATAGGTTGGACCGAGCCAAACACAGATTGTTAGATCTTAAGGTGTTTGCCTGCTCTGATACCAATTGAAAAGACGAGGGTACCGAGTACACCACCAATCTTTTCTTTTAGTCCACCTATAAGTCAAACCTTGAACGGTTCATGTACTCAAGAACTCAAGAACAAGATCTCCTTCAGATCTGATTGATTTACACAAGGGAGTCAATACAAGAATCCGAAAGGCTATGTCAACAACCAAGTACAATACTTTAATTATAAATGACAAGTCAAATATAACGCAAAAATAAGTAAAGTACTCACAGGATTTTTGTTAACGAGGAAAGTACAAACTCGTAGAAAAACCCCGGGACCTCGTCCAGTTTGAATACTCTTAAGAGTTAAGCTGTCGGACTAAGGACTAGCTGGTGCAGACAATATGACCCTAATACGACTATTAGTCACAAAGATTTCCCCTCAGTATTCCTACGCCTCCAACCACAGCAAGGTGGTCACGCACATGTACTCCCCTACGCAAACAGACGTCATTTATTGTCTTACGCAAGATTTTCCTCACAGCCCGTCGCGAGGACTATCGCTACCCGACCTCCAATTGGACGATTACAACCTTATGAACAACAACCAAATATCGGCAGGTCAAATCGCTAGATGATATCCTTGGTAACTAGCAGATATTTCACCGAAGTTGTTTTACACCAAGAGCGAGGATATTTAAGTTTACTTTGGTAATAAACTCCTCGAGATATCGATCAAGGTTTCAAAACCAAACTCCTGAAAGAGCAACCTTGTCATCCCAGTTGGAATCAAGCAGATAGCTGTGGCAAGTACGACATGATATGACCTTGAAGAACAATGTACCTGCAAAGAACAAATCTAATAACAACAATCTTGATTCCACTCAATATCTATAGTGAACATGAGGGGATACCGAGATACACCACCAACTTTTGAATTCGTGAACCTAGTTGATTATGGTTGTTTGAACGATCTCACAAATCAATATTCAAACAACAACATGAGTATAGTTCAGAGAACTGAACCCTAACAAGAACATGTTCTCGTAGATCTCAAGAGAGATGTATTCACTCAAAGGTTATGAATCAACAAACTTCAATTATATAGATCAAAGACAATATAATGCGGAAGGGAAAAGTAATGCAAGACACCAGAATTTTGTTAACGACGAAACTGCAACCTAGCAGAAAAACCCCGGGACCTCGTCCAGTTTGAACACCCTTAGTATTAAGCGAATATAGACGCTAGCCTACTCTCAGACTTCGGACTGAAATGTATCGAGACTGAATTAACCCTACAAGCAATCCAGCTACCAATGTGCTCCTACGTCTCTTGGCTCCCGTAGAAACCTACGTACTTGATTCCCCTAGCTGACGTCCTTTACATGCCTAGGAGTTGCTCCACTTCCCTTCATGAAGACTAGCGCTACCCTGCCTCTAACAGGACGCCTAAAAAGTATCCAAGTAATTAAACAACAATACGATTGTGATTTCCTTTAGACTTAGAGTCAAGGTTAATGGAAATCGTTTTTTACTGAATAGGGCTTTTTGATCTAGCCTAAACAGTTTTACCTCCTAACGCTTGACGAACTTAGTATTAACCTAGTTCGTGAATATGCGTTACGGAACTTCTAGGGTTTACGATACAAGATTTACCTTACAAAGTTTCTATCAAATCTTGGTCGTGATAAGATTGAAATAATTCAATTGACCCAAGATAGAGGTTCGGGAATTTAACTTCCGACCTGTGCTTCACGATCCTCAAGTGAAGTCTTTCAATAGTCGTAGTCCAAGAAAAGGACTTCGAGATGACGACCAAACTTTATGCAAGGATACACAGATTTGTAGAGGATTGGAATTGTATCTTGCAGAAGGTCATCTATTTATAGTGATCATCAAGGGAGGCTTTTCTTTAAAGTTAAGCAACCTTGAGTAGGGCTCAAGCAAGTTCCGGATCTTAAAAAGTCCATAGATTTAATACCCAGTCTCAATCTTCTTTTAGCAATTGGTTAATACCAATGGTCATAGGAAGACTCACCTTGATAGAAGGATGGAAATTTAGGTTCAAGCTAGTTGAACATGGCGTGGATTAAGTAGTTTAATTCCATGGGCCAAGTAATGTCTAAGTTCGAAAACTAAACATACCCAACCGAAAACTTCAATGGAAGTTTTCCATGGATTATATGAATGCGTTCATGAACGCGTACATAGAGCAGGTATTTTGGAGTTCAGGAAAAACAGAGAACTCGTAAGAACGCGTTCGCGTTCATATACAATGCTCGTTCTCAGGAATGCCTTGTGCAACATATTACGCGTTCATGAACGCGTAGACTGTTAAGGCCATTTCATGAGACAACTCAACTTACTCTCCTTAGGCATATGATCACGAATGTGACTAATGCGAAAGGGTATATTCCACTTAAAAACCTTCGGATCATATAAACAACATCATAGACTATTGATATGATAGAATGGCAAATACGAAACATGGAAAGGAAAACCTTTCTAGCCTTTAGTGAGGACGTTATGATTTATCAAATAGTAAGCTCCGGTCTTCATCTTCAATGGTGTTCGTCTCGATTACCTAAAACTATCCTAGTCCGAGTTGTAGAGTAAACTTATCAAGGATTGTGTTTTTGTCATCTAAACTTGACAACTGACTTGAGATAGCAATATCAGTGGGTTCAACGGAGCAATGCTCTAACATATAGTTTAGGCACACAAACCGAAAGCGGCTTGCTGACAAATCCAGGTTAATAGATAAAGAGATGTTCTAATCACAACGATCTTGAGTGGCCATATTGCAGAAGAGAAGGACCATAGAATAAACAAGATCGCAAGGTTTGATAGACGTGATAGAACAAAACACAAGTACAATACAAAGAATACTAGTAAAACATAAACTAGTTTCCCGCAGAGGTACTTCTAGGCTTCTCGATCCCTAGAGAAGACTTCCTCGTAATTCTAGACCGAGAGCAAAAGCTCAAAGGTAACTGAAAAGAAAAGCGACAGACACAAGCTATAGATCCGAAGAAAAGCTTGGTAGAGGGATAAATATTTTAGGGGAGATACCACTCTTATTTATATTGAATAAGGCTTAGCTTTGAAATGAGGATAACTTAATTTCGGAAATTCATTAAAGCACATTTCCATATTAATTCCGAAATTCCTCACTTAGACTCATAGCATTTAATGAGATCTAATACTATGGCATTTTTACATTAATGAAAAATATAATTCATAAATGAAAATATATTATCAATAAATGTTTGGCCAATAGCAATCAAAGCAATAATACTCATAAGGTATATTTGGATATTTCATTAATTCGAAATATGGTGCTTACCAAATATGCTCCCTGGGAAAGAGCTTATTTTGAAACGTGTCCTTATAGACGTGGACAAGCCTTGTGTGTTAAGATTAAGTGAACACGTAGGTTCAAAGGACATTCCTAATCACGCAGAAAGATATACCATTAAAGTACAGTGCATGATTCAATGAGTAATAGCAAAATGTTGAATCTCCTGAATTCTTGATTCCAATATAGATGATCACGTTAATGATATCCAAGAATTCAAATAAAAACATCAAATGAATAATCAAATGAATATTTGATCGAGTAGTATAATCATACAAATATCTAATCACGTACAGTATTGATCAGAAATCATGTGTCTACTAACTAGAGCGACTAACCATATTTCTGATTATGATTCAAACAACTTAGTTGTACATTGAAGTTGAACTAATTCAAACTTCAAACTGAGAATATCAAACTCATTAATTCGTTGAAGCACAAATCAAAATGATAGAGTTTGAACTTCGAAAATACGCATTCTGAGATAACCAAATTAAGGTTTCGAAACCTACATACTGTTTGGCATAAACCAGATTAAGGTTTCGAAATCTAAAGTTCATATATGACCAGAACCGAATTAAGGTTCCCAAATCAAGTTTTCATATAGCGAAACCAAAGTGAGGTTTCGAAATATGGATTATGTTTAACAAAACCTTGGTTAAGTTTTCGAAACAAGAAACACATATTATGCTCGTCACAAATGTTTGGTGTCCAACTTGAGAGTCCATGTGGTCAAGAACCGTTTCAGCATCACACCTTTGTAGCCTTGACGCACAGGTTATATTTCCCGGTTCACATAAACCTTTAGGAAACCACAGGGTCTTTTCGACTTTTTAGATTTCACATGGTCAAGACATATTGGTCTCGATTCTCAAGTCACTGTTAGCCAGCAAACACAGTTTCGAACTCATGTCTTCTCATTGGTTACAATATTTAAGTTTCGGACCAATAGCTCACGGATACGAAAAACAGATTATGGTTTCGAAATCAACGTTTAATTTTACAAAAACCTACATTGAGGTTCGAACATTGAAAATCCATGAGATGAGATAACAAGAATATATGGTTCTGGAATCCAGAAGTATGATATGGCATACGTGATGTTCATATACATAATCAAGTAAATGATTCAAAACTTCAGCATTCAGAGCCGAACCAAGACGTGGTCTTCGATGCTCAGAACAACAGTATATCGAGTCTACACAACATAAGTGTGAGTCACGATCTCACTTACATTTAGCTCGTACAAGTATTTGCTAATCAATCCGACAAAGTCAGACGAGGTAATTAGAGACACAATACTGTGATGGATTAAATCTCGTAGTACTACCGAGACAACATCACACTGCTATATCCAACTCGAAGGTTTTAGGAAAAACCTTATATTACTTAGAGACGGAGAAGAAAAGAAAGCTCTAAGCAATATGGAACGTCATAACTTCAACAACAATATCGCAAGCGATAAAGTGGAGTTATATCTTAAGACACACTGATCACAAGTGATCAAGTCATAACGTAAAGCTCAAGAAGAGAGTTATGTTTTTGTCTTTTGTAGCACAAGTGTAAAAGATAATGAAATCGCGTTATTTAGATTCACTAACCTCTTAAACGATGAAGCCGGATGTCTTCGTTTGATCTTCAGTCTTCTTCAACTCTTCAAGTAGTGATTCTAAATCCTACCAAAATCTTTCACAACCTAAAGCTAACTCACTCATGACTTTACCTAATGTGTGTTTTTAGCGGTCGAGTTTTGATCACTAAATTTGACAACTAAGCTTGACATACCAACACTTAGTGAGGTTGACCGAGCCATGCTCTAACAACTGTTATATGCAACTTACACAAATTCTATTGGGAAACTAATCACAACCAAGGCAATATAAACTTATTTACCAATATCTAAATATAAATTTTGTTATACACTTGGGTTATTTGTTATACAATTTCTGAGCGTAAACAAATTTTTGCGCTCATAAAATCATAATTCATGTGGACCAAATGTTAGAATTAACAACCAAATTAAGAATACAAGAAGAATGTGTTAGGGCATTGTCCGGTCAAACCCACTAGCGTTGGTATGTCAAGCTAGTTGTCAGTTTTAGGTGTCAAAACTCAATTCTTGATTTAGCCTACTAGAGTTTAGATTTCGGAATTGGGATATAGACAAAGTAGTAGAGTCCTTGAAGACGAAGACTGTGAAGACAAAGAAGACATCAATTATTCTTCATCGACAAAAGGTTAGTAGGAGTTATGACTTTTATGGAAATTCTTCTATTCTACTTTCTCTATTCTTTCGAAATATAGTCGACTACTTTATTAGTGATAACAGCGATTGAGATCGTATTCTTGTCTAACGTGGCCTTGTGTCATGACCAGTGTTTGTTCCCACAAATACTGTGAGTACAAGAATGAATGAGATAGATTCGGTGCCATGTGTCCATTACAATGGTTTGCTTGCAAATCGTTAGTTGGATATGGATGAATCTAAAGGAGTACTCTTGAGCAAAGAGTCCATGGATTACAACTGAGGACGTAGACACGTCTAAGTCCTGGTAAGCCCAGAACTTCCAGCGGAATCCAGATTTGACGAAATCTGACAGGCGGAAGGTTCACGAATCGGTTCGCAAACCAGAAACTCGGATTTCTTCTGAGTTACAAAGTGACTGAACATTTCGCGAACCTGTACGCGAATCCAATGTTGGTTACTTTGCTGGTGTCGGATTTAGTGGATATTCTTTCAGAATTTCACTTGGGTCAAACTCTAAACTCCTTTATCTCTTAGATGGACTTGTATATCACATAATATCTCTTGTGTTCCATCTAACGATCCTCAATGAGTCAATAAGATAAGATTATCTCTGGTCTGTTGGATTTCTATCTTGAAGTGTTTTTGAGCTAACAAAACACTTGGCAGATAATGATGAAAAGAATTCTAATTGAGATTAATCTCTATTACTTGGTTGGCAAGTTTAGGGTTTCCTTAACTTGTGGGACAAGTAATTGATTGCTTTATTCCAAAACAACCTATCTTATTGAGTGCTATAAATAGAGGTGTCTACGGACAAATACCGCAAGCGTCAAGCATACGTGAAGGTCCTTAGGGAAGGTAGCATAAACTCTTTTCACTTCGGTGAATGCTTGTTGTGGTATAGTCATCCTCTATAGGTTGCAGCTCCTCTGGGAACTCCCTACGACTATAAAAGACTTCTCTTGAGAGTTGGGAAGCACAAGTAGATTGATACCTTAGTGGTTGAAATCAGATTGACCTGTAACCTCAGTAACCTATCTTTGTTCTTGTCTATTCCATAGTCCGTCTCTTCTGCTATAAAGCTATTCAAGAACTGGTTAAGTTACGTAAAGGTTGAAAGGTAGCAACGCACGGCTGCACTCGGTGTTGTAAGACCTAGTTAGCTCCAGTTATACAAGTTTCTTAAGTGATTATTCGTGTATAACTGAGGTAGAGATAAATTGGGCATATCTTACTCGGTTTGCTTGTCAGCCCCGATTTGTGAAATAGATTTCCGTATGACCTGGATTTAACAATCCGAAGGAAGTCAACTTTGCAAAGCCAGTATTGCTGACACAAGCCTTTGACATCGGTCAAAGCAACTCCTAGGCCTGTAAAGGACGTCAGCTGGGGGAATCAAGTGCGTGACGATCTGTGGGGGATCTAGAGACGTAAGGAGTGCGACAATAGCCAATTCGCTTGGAGGGATTGAGTTGGTCTCTGCTACATCCCAGACCGAAGTCTTATAGTAGGCTAGTGTTTGTAGTCAGTTTGTACTGGGCGGTGTTCAATCTGGACGAGGTCCCGAGGTTTTTCTGCAAGGCAGTTTCCTCGTTAAAAAAATATCTGGTGTCTTGTGTGCTTTTACTTTCCGCATTATATCTCTGATCATATAATTAAAGCACCAAGTAGTACGTTATTCAATAACTGTAGAGTTTAACTCCAAAGTCCCAACTTTGTAGAGTTGATCACCAAGATCACAACTCCAGTTATTTAGGTTTGGATATTGATTTTTGAGATCGTCCAAACCTAACCATAAGACTCACGAGCCAAAACGAAAAGTTGGTTGTATTTCGGTACCCCTCCTTTTTCAGAATGAACCAATTCAACTGGACAACAATCATTCAATGTGGTTCAAATAGTATGGTTGCACACAAAGTCTCTTGTATATTCTATTCACATCTAGGAAACGGATTTGGGGGCCATCCAAATCATATTTCCTACACTGTTGCACTAGATGTTGTGAAGATAGTATAAGATTATTTTTTTTAAGTGAGGATGTCTATTTTCAGACTAAACCTCATTTTTGATACTCTGATACCAAAGCATTAGTATCTTGAAATTCCAACAGACTTCAGTTTTGCCCCATTATCTAAACAACATTTCGTACAAGATCATATCAAAGCCAGTGATTATGAGAATGAAGACTCTTCCTAAAATAATATCTCCTTGGAAAACAACTTATGTACCAAGAAGAAATATTCTTGGTAACACAATTATAGCCCATGAAGTTAGAGACTACATGAAGACTACTAAGGCTATTGGTGGATTTGTAGTTGTAAAGTTGACATGGCCAAATTTAATGGGATGGAGTAGAATTTCATTCTTAAAGTCCTAAAACATCAGGGATTTACTTAGCAGTGGTTCAAAATGGTGAACAATCCGTCTCTAAAATTGTTGTTTCAATCATGTTAGATGGTTATCTAATTGAAATTTTTTACTTTAAAAGAGGATTGAGACAGAGATACCACTTTCACCATATTTTTTTATCCTTTAAGCATCTCCAAGTCTTAAAAAAATATGCCACCTAAGTATAAGACCTTTTGTACCAACATTTCATCTCCAATATTATGGACAAAACTGACATGGCTAAGCGGGGGTGAAAGTGAAAATCTCGATTACACCTTCTTCATAACCTTGGGTTTTATTTTACATCATCACTTTGTTTATATACTGAGCTAAAGTTTGTTAGATAAGACCTTGAGAACTTGTAATGGATTCTTGGTGTAAAGTCTTATTCTTGTGTGTTTTGTCCATATATAAATGGCCCCTAAGGAAAAAAAATGTTATTTAGACCTTCACTCAGGATGACCTTGACCCGTAACATTGGACATGCTCTTAGCATGAAAGGTTTCACCAACTCATATGTTATTAGTTGATTTAAGGGACTCTCAAAATGATAGAGGCCCTTATAATAAAACAAAATAGATACACTGATTAGTATTTTCAAAAGACCCATTTATCCAACTATTTTTTTAATTACCAAATTACCCTTCTATATCCTCTTTTTCTCCGTGTTTTCACCACCACCGCTACCAGTGCCGCCGCCATCTCCACCACCACACCCCCTCCATAAATCTTCTTAACAAGAAAACAAGTATGTAACCTATTTAAATAAGTTACAGATTATAAAGAGAAGTTCACACAAATTAATCATCTTTTATGAGTATAAAATTCGACGTTCATATAAATTTAAGCAGACTACTAGAAGCTTACCTTATGCTTCACTTACTTAGAATACAGTAACCTCGGTTGTGATTTTATCAAGATTAAAGATATCTGTAAAGACCTTGAAGATTTTAATAAAAGTATTAGATTCAAGATTGGCGCGGGCAAGGAAACTAGATTTTGGGAAGATTCTTGGCTTGGTGAAGGAAGACTTTGTGATTTGTTCCGTTTGGCTTACGAAGCTTCAAGGACCAAGGAGTTTGTGGTGGCTAGAATGTATGAAGATGGGGAAGGTGGTTTAAGGTGGCGTTTTATGTCTAGACAAAGATACTCTCGATCCATATCAAGTGAAGTTTCAACTATATCAAATCTTCTTTCTTCCATCTCTATTCAAGAAGGTGTTCTAGATACCCGAATTTGGATTGGAAATGACCACGGTAAATATACGGTTAAGGATGGTATTAGGATCGAAGAAGATCAAGATGAACCAACTTTCCCAACCGATGTTGTTTGTGTTGCTTTTGTGAAGAAAATGATGAAACTAGCTCGCATTTGTTTTATGAACGTTGGAGAACTCGAAGAATTTGGGATTACTTTGTTGAAGGAAGTCATTTTCGGTGGACTTATGATTCAAACGTCACAACTATAATGTGAAGTCTTGGAAGGCAGATTTGGGAGATGAAAAACTTAGTCAAATTTGGAACAACATCCCGGTTGCAATATGGTGGTGCATATGGAGAGAAAGAAATGCAATAGTTTTTGAAAACAAAAGGAAAAATTTAATAAGCCTCATTAGAAACGTTAAATTACAAGCGTTTTTTTGGGCCGAATCTAATACAAAGATGATGGGGCTAACGGCGAATATGGTGATAACATTATGGGATTCTTTATTCCGGTTTTCGTGAGGTTGTTTTTTTGGTTTTGGGTTGCCGAATTTCTCTTCGGTTCAATTTTCTTTTTTGATTTCGGTTGTATTCATTGAGTTGAGGTACCCCTCTTAAGTACCTCTTTTTCAATGAATTTTCTCTTTGACCGATCAAAAAAAAAAGTAACCTCAGTTCTTTCAATTTGTAAATGACATAAAGGCGATAGTCAGGCTTTTTGGCAATGTTGTTATCCATCGGATTAAGAAACTGGAGTTAACAAGCTGGTTGTTAGTAAGAACCGGAATATGAAGCTTAGGCAAGAATGAAATAAATCTGCATATTGTTCCAGAGGACTAATTTCAATCCTGAACTACTTACCCAGCAACATAACGTCCATGGTAACGACGACCACTAAACAATTTTCTTCTGAACCAGTACTATGATCGATTAATAGGTCAATTGCTAAAGCTAAAGTGACCGGTTTGTTTCCGTCCGAATCTCTGAACTCAAAAAAGAAAGGCACGTCGAAACCGCTAAGCGACCCTAATAAAATTTCAGCTGCAGGCTTAATGGATTCTCTTTCCGCGACGGGAATGAGTTTTCCTTCTTTGATGAAAGATCGACAAGATATGTTCAATAATCTTACGGATAACCACAAAGAGCTTAATATTGTGAAAATATAATGTGAATATTTTCTCTAATTTTCTTGTGAATTCGGACGGAATACTTTTTGCTTTTGTTTCTCTTTTTTGTTGGAATCTTTAGTTTCCTTTAGGTTAGTTTATTTTTGCTTTAAGCTATATACTCTCCTTAAGTTGTAATCGCTCGCACACGGATGTGTTTTTCAATTCTATTATTATCTTTGTCGAGGAAAAAAAACAAAAGCCAGAAGTAAGTATTACTTGGCAGCACTTACGACTAAAAAATCTAGATGCAAGTATGAAGGGAAACTTCTTTGCTACAGAAAGAGCCAAATACGTCTAGTTTCAAATGATGGAAATGTAGACGTAAATTTTACTTGGCAGTAGTTCCGGCTAGAAAAGCTTGCACTATTCTAGACGTAATTCGTACTTTGAAAAAAAATCAAAAAAAAAGAAAAAAACTCTAGTTATGGCTAGGATTAGGTTGTTACGGCTAGAAAAGTTGTGACCAAATTTTCTTGGGATGACTTACGGCTAGATTTTTGGTATAATATGCAGAGGCATTTTCTGGAAATGTTGATTTACGGCTAGATATATGATGAACTCTAGCCGTATGTGCTGCAAATGTTATTTTACGACTAGAATATCGGCCTTAATTTAGACTGAAACTGAATAAAATCGACATTCAAATGATGATCTTACTTATTCATGTAATCTAAAGAAAATCCAAATCTTAGGTTTTCAAATTTAACTATACCTGATGTACGTGTGGGTCTATTTTTTCCTTTGAGACTATGGTTGTTCTTCGTCTTCGATTTGTTCATCTTCTTCAACAATTGAAGTCACTGTCCCTGAATCTTTTTTAAGCTTAATTATTTGTTAGATCTTTAACCAACACAATAGATTAATCATTTGAAACCCCGTGACCTTATTTTTACTTTTAAAAGGATAACTTAGACATTTCATACTCATTAGGACACTCCATATAACTCTCCCTCGGATAGTTGGGCCGATCGACCGGAGGGCCTGAAAGGAAGGAGTCCCTTTTATGGTCATTTTTTTGTAAAATGGACCCTAACAAAATTGAACCAATTTGATAAAAAAGATTTTGGTAGGAGACTCCCTAAATTACTAAGTTACCCTATATTTTAAAATCCTACAAAGGTAAATAGCGTAAATAAACGGAAGAGGAAGGACAAATAGGTAATATAGTGGAAATGACTAAGTAGTCTTTTATTTGTTGAGGGTAAAAGTGTACATTAATTTTTAACAATTTTAAAACATAAATATCTTTTAAAATACACGTCGGATTTTAGCAAAATTTATATGTTTAGAAAGCTCTTTAAATTATCTACGCAATGAGTATAAATATCAGTATCAATTTTTAAAATTTTGCCTAAAAGATCATTAGGTTAACTTTCATAGCTATATATACATGTTTGTTGTGATTTGCAATGGTTGCTGGAAGAGCAACCATCTACAATTCATGTTTGTTGTGATCTACATTGGAATCATAAAACTTCTGTACAGGAGCAACTAAAAGAGTGGCCTGTACACAATAGAAGAAATCGATCTAGAGAAGTTTGGTCTATTCTTCTATTTGCAATAATTTGGGTGTTTTGGAAGGAAAGGAATCTTAGTAATGGGAAAGAAAAGGGGGAAGGATAAAGACATGATTATTAACGAAGTTAAGAGAATGATATTCCAATGGGGTTCTCTTTTCGACTGGTTCAAGCATTACTCTTTCAGAGATTTAGTAGTTAGCTGGGATGGGGTGATGGATTTAACATAATTGTGGATTCTGTTAGGGCATTGTCCGGTCAAACCCACTAGCGTTGGTATGTCAAGCTAGTTGTCAGTTTTAGGTGTCAAAAGTCAATTCTTGATTTAGCCTACTAGAGTTTAGATTTCGGAAATGGGATATAGACAAAGTAGTAGAGACCTTGAAGACGAAGACTGTGAAGACAAAGAAGACATCAATTATTCTTCATCGATAAAAGGTTAGTAGGAGTTATGACTTTATGGATTTCCTTTTATTTCTACTTCATCTATTCTTTCGAAATAGTCGACTACTTTAGTAG
>JAJJMA010081107.1:0-19801 GCA_023529015.1 Papaver nudicaule
TTTATTTAATAACCTCGATTAATTGATGAAAAAGAAAACATGGAAGTAGTACAAGCAAATTATGCTTAACTCAAAAGATGACTACTTCTAGCATAGTGATTACCCAAACCCTAAGGAAAAGACAAAAGCTTTTTAATAAGGAGTTACCTATGCCATAAGACTATTGACAAACTATCAATATCCGTTGTTCCCTCAACAAGAGTTGTGATCACGGGAACATATGGTTCGTGAAACTTCTGGTTGAGACTGTTAAGAAAAGCTTCATGTTGTTTCACCATAGCTTCCTGTACTTGCAGAGATTTCAAAAATACTTCTCCAAGAACCTGAACTTCTCTTCGATTTTCTTTGCATTCTTTTACAATAGAAGCAATTCTGTGATTCTTGGGAGTATTGGATCCAGGTTTCTTCATTTTCTTCTTCTTGGTTTCTTTTGGAACCGTAGCAACCTCATCAGTTGTGATGATAGTAGGTTTTTCTCCATTGGTGATATAGAGAGTGTTTGATGAATCCATGAACACGTTCGTGAGATGACGGACTATTACCCAATACCTCTTTATATAGAGAGGTTTTCTGGAAAGGAGTTTCCAAAAATTTAAAAAGATAATTTAGGAGAGTTCCTCAGGAAGGAAATTAGTTCTAAAAACGTGTAGTTCAAGATCAACGAACGGTTCCTTTGTACACAAGTAATCGTGAACTTAAGGATTCAGTGTGTCCCAATATAAGATTTTATTCATTAATCACCATAGATCCTTTTTAAGTTTAAATATTAACAGTATGATTAGACACATATCTAATTGCATGTTCTCGAGCAGAGGTCCATCTCTTCTCATGGGTCATGTTCTCGACTCTTGCCTTAGGAGCCAGAGCCAGGGGGGAGTTAGAAGCTGCTCAGAGATTATTGATATCCACATCGAGTCATTACATTTTGGACTCTTTATTTGATGTGTTAGCAAATAATGCTTAGGATGACAACAATGACAACCGCTTTGGGGTTTTCTGGTCACGAACCATCAGGACAATTGGTCACATAACCAATTGAGCGTGGATTCATCTCTTTGGAGCTTCGCTAAACAATTATAAGAGATGAGAATTATTGTCAAATCCTTCAATTTACACATACGACTTTAAAAAACTTACAAGGGCCTCCACAAATCAATAAGCACATACTAAGGACATGAGGTAACCATTGTGTCCGTTACATGTGCATAGACCTTGTTCTCGGACTTTGAACAAAGTCGCACATTTACTTTCACATTAGATAGTGAAAGGATGAGCAAATTCTTGCTCATTCTCTTAAACGATGTTTTTCTCCTCTAATCTAGATTTCTTAGTTCTAATCCTTTTTCTCTTGACATGAGGTTCATCTCTCTTTAAGAATCTTTTGTTAGAAGAAGAGTTTGAAGACGTACCATTCATTTCCTTCTTGTGTTATGATTCACGAATCATCTGCAGTGAATTTGATAGCCTGGTTGCTCTTCTTTATAGTTTGTTGACATATCTAACCTTCTTCTTATAACTATAGCAATGAGAGTAGTTGTGACCTTTCATGCCGCAATAAGTACAATATTCGAGTAATTTTGGTTTCTTAGAACCAAGGTTTCTCGTAATGTCAACAGGATTTTTCACGTTCAAGACATTGCTATCAGGGATAGAATCAATAGTCATTGCACAGAGTACATAGTCTTCTATTTCTTCTTCTGATTCATAGAAGTCTCAAGTATCATCCAAGGTTGCTGCAGCAAGTGCTTTTGCTCCTGTATGTTTTCTTCTGTTTGCACAATTATGTGCAAGATGACCAAAACCTCTGCACTTAATACATTGAGGCATATCATCATCCACAATTTCTAACTCTTCATTCGAAGGAGTTTTTTGTGGTTGTCTGTTAGATGAGGGGACATCTTTAACAAAACGTTTATTTCGTTTTTTCAGGAGATCTTGAAACTGTCTTGTAATATAAGACACCAATTGAGACTCATCATGTTCTGATATAATCTGATCTTCAGAGACATTAGAATCTTCTAAGGCTTTGAACGCTATATTGTTAGGCCTTGTATCTTTGTCAAAGATTTTAAGCTTAGCGATTAGATAACCCCTTTTTATATCATAACCATATGACTCCTGGATGGCATGTTTCATTGAATCATATTTAGAAGGTAGAGACCTAAAGATTTTTCTCACAATTTCTCTCTCTTCAATTGTTTTTCCAAGCGATTGCGAGGCATTAACAATTGCAGAAAGTTTGTGATTAAAATCTTCAAAGGTTTCTTCATCAGACATTCGAAGGTTTTCCCAATCTGATGAGAGAATTTGAAGACGAGCTTCTTTCTCTGAAGTGTTGCCTTCAAATATATTCTGCAGAGTTTCCCAGGCTTTCTTTGATGTACTACACGTAGATACATGATGTTGAATATCTGGGGTAACTGCATGGATGATCGCATTAAGCGCATCTGAATCTATCTTACCTTCTTTACTTTCATTATCAGAATATTGTGAGGGAGTTTTATCTTTTTCAACATCACCGATTTTGATAGTGAGTATGGTAAACCCATCTTGCACAAAGACCCAACATTGATAGTCTCGTGATTGAAGAAAAGAGCGCATGGCGGATTTCCACCATAGATAGTTTGTGCCATCAAAGACTGGTGGAACGTTCATATTAGCAGAATAATGTGTGTTCATAGTTCACGAAAGCGTCAAACACATAGACAGTTACGTCCTTTCAAAAGGTGTTTGCCGGCTCTGATACCGACTGAAAAAGCGGGGATACCGAGATACACCACCAACTTTTTGTTTTCATGAACCTAGTTGATTATGGTTGTTTGAACGATCTCACAAATCAATATTCAAACAAGAACCTGAGTATAGTTCAGAGAACCGAACCCGAACAAGAACGTAGTTCTCGTAGGTCTCAATAGAGACGGATTCACTCAAAGGTTATGAATCAACAAACTTGCAATTACTTCTATTATATAGATCAGAGACAATATAATGCGGAAGGGAAAAGTAATGCAAGACACCAGAATTTTGTTAACGAGAAAAACTGCAACCTAGCAGAAAAAACCCTGGGACCTCGTCCAGATGTGAACACCCTTAGTATGAACGGTATACAGACTCTAGCCTACTCTCAGACTTCGGACTGGCCTGTATCGAGACTGAATTCACCCTACAAGCAATTCAGCTACCATCGTGTTCCTACGTCTCTTGGCTCCCGCAGTAGCCTACGTACTTGATTCCCCTAGCTGACGTCCTTTACAGGCCTAGGAGTTGCTCCACTTCCCTTCGTGAAGACTAGCGCTACCCTGCCTCTAACAGGACGCCTAAAAGTATCCAAGTGATTAAACGAGAATATGATTGTGATTTCCTTTAGACTTAAAGTCAAGGTTAATGGAAATCGATATGTTGAATTGGGCTTATTGATCTAGCCTAAACAACTTTACCAATATGATTGTGATTTCCTAGACATTTAGATTTTTATGATATACTACTATAATAATTAAGAAACTTTTCGCTGCAACTTTATACAACAATTTACAAGAGTCTAGAAACACCACGAATATGATAAATGTAGCTTTTGAGATATAAACTGTGGATATTCATTTTTTTTTTTGCCTTTGGAAGGCAAAAAGATTATATTTTTATCCACCATTACATAATCACATATGAAAAACTTGACATAGGATAAGTCATATGGGAGTGCTAGTTATAGCAAAAGCGTGGTCTACTCCCTGAATGCTCTTTCTCTCTAGATATAACTAGCGGTGAAAATAGCACTAGCAGTCTGGTGTGGAATGATAGAGCGCATAAAAAGTAATCCAACACTAATGATTCTGCGCCACTTCAAATATTCTCATGAGATCTGATGGTCGATAACGTATATTTTAGATCTGATGGATGAGATTATCTGGCGCTCTACTATTCAGCGCCCCACCGCTCTATGATTCAGGGCCAGACTGATAACTGTAACTGCAAACTAGTAAACACCATAAGACTTAGGAATGCTAGATAGATGACGTGTATGCCAATCTATAACTGTAACTAGCACTCCCATAAGACTTAGCCTTATTATAAGTTGAATCACTAAGAAAATGCTGGATTATTCTAAGCTTAACTTAAAAAAAAGATAGAGGGAAAATTTTTTGAAACCCCCAAAATTTGTTCAAAAATCAGAAATAAACTGTTAGAGTTAAGTTTATACCTTAAAAACATTGAAAGAGATGTTGTGGATATACACAGTACTACATTCAACACTTTGATCTGGCAAAGAACTCCAAAAGCTTCAATTTCTTGTTAGTGGTGAAGTGAAGTGAAAAGATAAAGCTAGGGCTACAAAAGGGGAAAATGATAGGGAAAGGGTACCCTTAAAGAAATACTGGGCGCCATAAGTATTTGCAACGAGGAAGAGCGGGGAACCAAAATATATGCTAGTGCAAAGTTACACGTCATTTTTTTTAAAATGTTACACGTCGTGTTGTGTGCCATACTGTGTGGTTAGTTTAGATGGATCGGTCGGGTCGGGTCAGGTCAATGTTATAAACTGGCTATTATTTTTGGTTAAATAAAATGCAACGGACAAACATTTTTGATGAGTCAGGTCAATGTTACGCACTTCTCGATTAAAATAATTGCTTGAAGGTTCAAAACTCATGCTAAACAATCAAAATAAAAATCTCGTGAGTACCGGATAACTTAATCAATGATATGCATTATTGTATGATAAAAGCAATGGTTTTGTTAAATTTATAAATAAACAAAGGTTTTGTTGAATAATGGGTTACACCAGAAAAAAAAAGTTAGAGAAATTTGATGCTATGCCTAAGATTGGTCTCGTGATGTTTTGGTACAAGAAATAGTTCGGGAGTCTAGGACATTGGAAAAAACCCAAAAGTATTTGGAGTTGAAAATTATGATTTAAAACCGACCAACATGATAGATAATCATTTAGTGATGATTAAACTCTTTATTTGTACGGAAAAAAAGCAGAGAGCGGAGAGGTGATTAAATCGGGCATCACTGAGTCAAAATTTTCCAGATCCGATTCACCTTCAATCCTGCTGATTTCTCTTCTTCTTAGTCCTTTTTTTAGCTTTCTCACCAACATCATCACCATCTCCCTTCTATCCTGTCACTTTTCAATTCCTACTGTTGGAATTCTTACTTTGATTTTTCAATCTAGGCTCCGGTTGACCTCAACTAGATCTGGTTCTCAACTCCCTTATACCCCTTAATCCTGGCCTTATTTTCATCTATTGGGGTTTCTAATTCAGTCTCTGTGTGTTGTTTATTCTCAATTTCATCCTGCTGTAATTTCAATTTCCACTCTTTCTTTCTCCTCTCTTGCAACGCCTCAACTCACCGAGTTTCTCACTGAACCTGTCCTCATGTGCCTTCATAAATCGGCGTCACTGTCTTGTTACTCTCGCCTTGTCTGTGCCTTAATTTCCTGTTTTACTTCCTCATTCACTGTTCTTCTTTTCATCCATAAGCTTTCTAGCTTGGAACTGTCAGGGGGCCCTAAAACCTGCTGCCAGACAAAGACTATCAAAGGTTATTCGCCAACACAAGCCGGAATTACTTTTTCTTTCAGAAACTATTGCCCCAACCATTACTGCCATTACAAATTTACAAAACTCCCTGGGATTTACTAACAGCTTTGCTGTTCCAAGTAATGGTAGAAGTGGAGGTCTGGCGGTGTTCTGGAATTCTCATTTGCAGGTGAATATTCTTGTAGCTCATCAGAGCATGATTCATATGAGGATTACTCAACCTTCAAAGCCTACTCCTTGGCTTCTCACGGGCATTTATGGGCCTCCAAACCCGATGGCACGGGCCAATTTTTGGCAGGAATTTAATTCCATGGTTTCGCCACCCCAATTACCTTGGCTCTTATTTGGTGATTTTAATGAGGTGCTATCTCAAGCGGAGAAAAAAGGGGGTAGACCTTTTCGCAATTCACATGCTGCTGTTTTTATGGATTTCATTGATCTGTTTGGATTGTTGGACCTTGGCTTTAAGGGTATTCCATACACATGGACTAATAGACAAGAGGCACAATATGTGATCTTTGAAAGGCTTGATAGTGATTTTTCGAACTCATCCTGGTTGCAAGAACACCCACACTCATTAGTAACACACCTTACTAGAGTGGCATCAGATCATGCACCTATTTTAGTAGAGGAGAAAGTTCTCATCAAACCACGGGTGAAACGATTCCAAGTGGAGCATTCTTGGTTTCTTCATCCCCAATGTAACCAAATTGTTGCTTCAGCTTGGGCCGAAGGACAAAACCCGAACCCGGAGGTTAATATCCTCCACAAATCAGATTCTACGGCCACTGCTCTTCAAAAATGGGACAGACAGACGTTTGGTCATTTGCCAACTTTGATTCAGGGAGCAGAGGAACAGATTCGTCTCTCACAGCAACAGGCGGCTTCGACAACTGGACATGATCTTATTTTTTGGTTGCAGAAAGAGGAGGAATTCCGCAATACACATACTATGTTATTTGAATGCCATGCTTCATTCTGGAGACAGAGATCTCGGGTAGAATGGCTCCAACAGGGGGATCTCAACACCACTTTCTTTCACACTAAGGCAACCATTCACCGGAGGCAAAATTACATAAGAAGTATTATGTCAGAGACGGGGGCATGGCTGTTTGAGCCACAACAAATTGCGTATACAATAGTGCAACACTTTCACAGCCAGTATACTGCCCCTGCCACTATCATTGACCATGCTCTTTTTGGATGTGTACGTAACAGAATCTCCGCCAGACAATCTACCTCCCTCATGCAACCACTGTCTCAGCAGGAGGTTAAGGATGCACTATTCTCCATCGGTTCTGAAAAGGCACCTGGTCCTTATGGTTTCACTAGTAAGTTTTACAAACTTTTCTGGGAAATCACGGATAATCAAATTTTTGAAATGGCTTCACATTTCTTCCTTCATAATGAGTTACATGAAGTCATTAACAAGACGAATATTGTGCTTATCCCCAAAAATGATAACCCCACCTCACCGGAACATTTTAGACCAATCAGATTATGCAATTTTATCTACAAGGTCATCTCCAAGATTCTTGTGGCTAGAGTTCGACCAATATTACCACTTGTTATAAGCCTTTTCCAAAGTGCCTTTGTACCTAACCGTTCAATTCATGAGAACATTGCAATTGCGGCGGAATTATTCCATCACATACGCACTTCGCCGTCATCTACTACATCACCGAAGTTTGCCCTCAAGCTCGATATTAAAAAGGCGTATGACTCCCTAAATTAGGATTTTATTCGTCACACATTACAATACATGGGGTTTCCCGGGCAATTTGTGGAGTACATTATGCTGTGTGTTTCGTCTGTTTCATACTCTATCATCATTAATGGAACTCCGCATGGCAATATCCTTCCAAAAAGAGGACTGCGGCAGGGGGATCCTCTCTCTCCGTATATTTTCATCTTATGTGCAGAAGTGCTTTCTGCTAATCTGGGGGTCTTGCAGAGTTCACATCAAATAAGGGGAATCAAACTTTCCAGGAAGGCTCCAGAATTTAGTCACTTAATGTATGCGGATGATTTACTCCTATCCTTTATGGCGGACATGAACACCTGTTCTGCTCTCAACACACTCTTAGCATCGTATTCGACATCGACTGGCCAGTTCATCAACAGGACGAAGTCTACCATCGTACATCATCCAAAACTTTCCTTGGAAATGATTGAAGAGCTACAGAATATATTCCACATCGCCACCACACATATTATTCCTGTTTATCTGGGAGTTCAGTTTCCTAATGGGAGATCCTCGTCGACAAACTAATCTGAGCTCATTAACAGATATGAGAGGAAGACCAAGGGATGGATGTCCAAATGTCTCAACCCGGCAGGACGCATAACACTCATCAATACATCCCTCACTCCTACGACGAATCATATTATGCAGACCTAGCTACTTCCGGATAAGGTTCACCGAAAGATTGACCAAATTACTCGGAACTTTTTCTGGGGCCATGATGGTACCATTAGGAAACTTCACACCCTCAACTGGAGGAAGATTTCTCAACCTGAAAGCAAGGTGGCCTAAGCATCTGAAAGTCCAAAGAGCACAACAAAGCACTTCTGTTGAAACGTGTGTGGCAACTTCATCAACAACCGGATACCCTCTGGAGTAATCTTTGTCATACCAGGTATCTTAAGGATAATTCTACTCTCCCTGCATTACCAAAACCACCTTCTACAACAAGCTCTTTATGGAAAGGTTTGGTTAAAGTTTCTTCATTTCTGCGTGAACATTCTTTCTCAATTATTGGAAGTGGTTAGAACACAGCGGTTACGGATAAATGGATCCCCCTACAATCCGCGACTGATGCCAGGGAAAACTCCATGCTCTCTGGCATCTCAGTTGCCACTTTGATTCAACAAGAGACGAGAACCTGGGACCACCACCTTGTCTTTCAACTGTTTCCTGAAGATACTGCACAACGGATCCTTGCAATTCATTTGGCCGTTTACTCCTTCGGGACTGTATTCAGTCAAAACCGGATACCAGATTTTGATTGACAACGATTATGAGTCCACATCAACCGTTGATTCCCAGACGGCAGAACTTTCGAGACGCATCTGGAAGTTTTCGTGTCCGTATAAAATCAGGCTTTTCTTGTGGAAAGCCGTTCACGAGGCCATCCCAACATTTGATGTCCTCAATGCCTGCAATATGTTGGATTCAGGAATATGCACGACCTGCTACGACTTCAGAGAAACTACTAACCATTTATTTTTTAAATGCAGCTTTGCAGCTGAAGTTTGGCAGCTTACATGGGATTTTATGTTGCGGTCCTTATATCCAGCAACGTCGAATCATTTGTGTCCAATGACATTAACTGATATGCTTCACATCTGTGTTCTAGAACCGCAACAGAATCTATTGCTTTTCACGATGTGGCATATCTGGCTTGCCCGCAATGACCGTCTCTACAAACGAGTTACTCATACTCCTGGGCAAATTTTTCAACTCATTCTGGTACTTTGGAAGGAATTCGAGTGGTCAAGAACCCATGTCCTACCATTTCTCCCAAACGTGGCTCCTCTGCAACTCAGCACAAGAACCCGGTCAACTATCACAATACAGATTGCATGGCAACCTCCCCAACAGGATTGAATCAAAATTAATATGGATGGGGCATCCAAAGGCAATCCAGGCTCTGCGGGAATTGGGGTTATCGCTAGAAACACTGATGGGAACCTAATACAAGCAATGGCGGTCTCGCTAGGAATATCCACGACAATCACAGCAGAATCCTGGGGTCTTCTCACAGCAGCGCGAATGATATTACGCCATGGGTGGAGCAAAGTATGTCTTGAGGCTGCTTCAAAATCGATGCTTCAAATATTGCAGAATGGACAGGTGGAGGCACCTTGGCATCTCAGAGGGTTACTCTTTGAAGCGACGCAAATTCTACTCAAAATTACATCACTCTGAATTACCCACGCATATCGAGAAGCTAACCGTGCAGCAGATGAATTGGCCAATGAAGCAGTTCGAAGACAAACATATGATCCAAAGAATCCATCAACAGTTATCTGGGAAGTAGTCACACCCCCGTTCTTACATAACATCTTATCTAATGACATAATGGGTGTTGCTACACCAAGAGTTGTACCTTATTGTCCCTCGAACTAATGAATGAAACATGACCGTTCCTTCAAAAAAAATAGTGATGATTAAGTATACTTATTGGAAGAGTTGTAATATGAAATTTCTAGGTAAAACAATGTTACTTACATTTACAGTTCAATACCTCATAAGTTTACCAACATAATATGCAGGCATCTATAATTATTCTGTAACCCACATTCGTAGAATACATGTATTACGATCCTCTTCATTGATGATGTGTTAACAGTAATAAAAAAAAGACATATGGACAAAACCAGTTTTCATGACCAAGAGAATAAACATTGTTATTTCTATGTTTCCTGAAATTTGTGATTCAACTGTTTGCTTAACTTTAACAAATGATGCAGGAAACTCAACAGAAGCTAGAGGCGAATCTTCATGATGGGAGACAAGAGAATGTTAGAACGTAATGCAGCTGAGGCCGCTTTCCAGTGGACAACGGAACTGATGCAGGAAACTCAACAGAAGCTAAAGGAGAATCTTCAGGATGGAAGACAAAAGAATGCTAGAACGTAATGAAGCTGAGGCCGCTTTCCAGTGGACAACGGAACTGAGTGGCCAAACAATAGAGTTTGAAAGTGATTCAGAACCTACTCTAAACCTGCTAATTGGAATATACACCAAAGCCAAAGAAGACAGATTCAACAACAACCATTTTGGGAAAACCAGTATCAACCTTGGAAACTTCAGAGCATCAGCTTTTAACTTAGTTAGTAGATTCGATAATATAAGACCTTCAAATATAGCAGGTTTTTGTAACAAAAACATTGTGGCACGCCAATGGCATGACAACGAACTGCTGAGCCTTATTGATCACATTAACAATGAAATAAATATCAACTGGCCAGCACAAATGTAGTACTTCCCTAGGACAGGTTCATACAAGAAAGCGTTTATCTGTGCCAACATACTCTTCAGTTCTGAAATTCCAATATCATGTTCATCTTTTCTTGAATAAAGACCAACATACTTCACCTGCGTTGCATCCAATACTTGTTCATGGCTTTCAACTTCTTTATCTCTCCTAAAAGACAACTTGAAAGAAAGATTAAGTCTACTGAGTTTCTCGCGAAGCCACTTCATATTGAATTGCAAGGTGTCACCATCTTTAATGTCTCCTTCCCAACCCCGTATAGTTCCAATTTAGAGGCAATTTAGACTCATTGAACTTGATAACCTTCTTAGTTGTTATATGCCCATACTTGTTGAAGATCTTCTTATACAAAACTGCATGCTCTTTTGGGATCTTGAAGTTCTCCACATATTCAAACTCTTCATCTCCCCCTTCACCAAAACCAGAAATTTGATTATATGGACCTGGCCGCGAGCGGCCAGGTCCTACGAGTCGTCTAAACTTGCAAATTTATTTTATGGACAACTTGACACGTCATTTGTGTGGTGACGGTTATACCCCTTAATGTTTCGACCTCATTTACTTGGTTTCACATCTAAAACTATCGACGCCATATCTTCCTCCCACATCTCCTTTCCACCATCGACAACATCTCTTCAACCACCATCTCCACACCACAGAACATCACCACCAACACAAACATCGGCGGCAAATCTCTGCCTCCGCCATCTCCACATCTCCACCACCGTCATCTTTTCCTCCAACATCAGTACATCTCTTCCGTCGGCATGCTACTAACACCACCATTATTAACCGATACAGAGAAGGAGAATTGTGATCAAATCGATCGACGTCATGGAGTATTGTTCATAAAAAGGTATGTTATGTCACTTTCTCTTTTTATTCTTCTTATATTTGATTATATTGAAAATTAGGGTCTCATAAATTTGAAACCCTAACTAATTTCAGGGTGATATTTCTGTTTGTTGGAGAAATGGGGAAGAAGAAGATGGAACTTATGGTCGATGATGAAATTGTGAAGAAGAAAAATGATCAGGTATACAATCACGATCCCTAAGTTTGTATTCATGTTTAGATGTTTTACATTCTTATTTGTGCATTTATCAAATTGGGTTTCTTTACTTTTTTTTTTCCAATTTGGGTAGAAGAAAATTGGGGTTTTTCACTTGATTCTGGTTTTGCTTATATTTGGATATGTATATCATAAAAGTTTGATTTTGATTTTGGTGTATTCAAATGAGGTTAGTTCTTTCTATATATATGAGCAAGGAGTTCAGTAGGGAAAGGGTGGATTAGGATGATGGTAGTTAAGGTAAATTATCACGGGACATGATTTGGAGTTATTTAATGGTGTCGAGTGATCAATATTGCGCAAATGTGCTACTTATTGATCTGATTTTGTAGTATGTTTCTTTTTCAATTGCACATGATTATTACCCCCATTAGAAGCGTTCAAATTGGTGTTTATGTTCCTGCTTGGTGGAGCTTTTAAGTGTTTATAGTTTCAGGCAGAGTTATTTAGGGTGCTTAGTTAGTGGATGAGTTGTTTTTGTTTTTAACATTTTGAAGTATGAGAATTATAATGTTGCAGCATTTGGACTGGGACATGGCATTCGTAATTTCAAATCAAGCTTCGTATTACGCATTCAAAATTTTGCTATCCGTACACCAGTACAAGTGGTATAATTTTTAGCTTGATTATCAATGTGTAGTTATAACCTAGGTATACAAGTGGGATAAAATAGTAGAATTATGTTCTTGTGTATCGTGTGGTAGAAATTTTGGCATCTATTCCACGGTACAAGTGGTAAAAAATGATTTATTGTAGAATTATCAACACTTGTACATGGGTATTATCATGTTCTTGTGTATCGTGTGGTAGAAATTTTGGCATTTATTCCCTGGTACAAGTGGTAAAAAATAATTTATTGTAGAATTATCACCACTTGTACCTGGGTATTATCAGTATTGTCAACACTTATACGTGGGTACTATCATTGTTGGCACCACTGATACCTGGGTACAAATACTGTTTTTACCATTGATACATGTCTACCAATCACTTAAATAATCTGTGTGTAGTTGCAGGTTAAAATTGGTTTGGTTACTGAATGGACGTTGTGTTATGAGATCTGTTAACAGTACTTCTAGAATTCTTGTTGTAGCGGTATGTCAAGGCTTGTAGTATGCATTTTAGCCATAGAATTATGTTCCGTTGGAGCAACATAGTATCGACACTCAACATGGAAACAAAAACAACAAACATGATGCCCCTCAAGTAATTTTGGTTAATGCTAATGATAGTTATGTTGGTGCAATACTGGACAAAATAAATTGCTTGCTAGCTGATAAAAAATAAATTGCCTTTTTGATTCATATACATTTTTACCTGGGTATTATGAGGGAAGATCCTTTTATGTTTCCACTCGAGTGATTTCTATAGATTTAGCCGTAGGAAAGACCTAAACTAACGCATTGAAATTTGATATTTAGTTATTTATTAACTGTAGTTTGTGATGTCAGGTACTCTTGCTGTGTGGATCAAATGACAGTGAATATGGGCTTCAAATGACGTTACTTTAGTATTTGAATGGGCTTCTAATGGGACAGAAGTTTTTCTGCAAATTCTAAATTGCATGCATATCAGGTTAGTTGAATTCACAATTGGAGTTTTAGTATTTCCAGTGGAAACGATTTTTACGATGTGAGTTTGGAGGACGGGTACAATGCTATATTCTTGAGCAGTAACTTTCCATGGCTATACCTAAGATCACATGTGTTTGGTGACTGCAGGATAAGTTAAGAAATGAATGTTTGCATATATACCCGTATTTCTTATTTCTATTCTTCCTTAAGGAAATTATCTGACTGCCATAAGACACCTCGATTAGTCTCTATTGGAATCCTAGGCATTGATAACACAGTAAATTTGACATTAGGATACTCTAGTGCTCAACTCCTTTGTGTATATTTCTAGTCTCAACTTCAATATATAATTGCTCTGACACTTTTTTATATTTACAAGAAAAATCAATGGTGAACACGTTGCAATTCAACGTGTCAGTACCAACACCATACACATTTATGCGGAGGTTTATCAAGGCCACCCAATATACAAGTAGGCCGCCCAATCTGACAAGAAGGTTTGTTGCAACATTTGTAGTTTTCAATCATATATCTTTATAATAACCGTATTGAGTAAATCTGACCAGGAGTATGATTTAAATCCACAGTTGAAGCTTCTTTGGTTAGTGGAGTATGAAATCCTCAAAAACTGGCCTTCTCTATTAGCTGCAGCTGCAGTATACACAACTTAGTTTACTATTAGTAGGTTTAAGCATAGGACTAAGACTAATGAGTGGTACACTAAGTAAGTAGTAATATTTTTATTCTGCCTTCGACCGTAATTTTGTGGTCAATTTATTGGATTAATTAGATAGGTTTTACTGAGATCTCTTTTGTTGTACACAGGGTGTTCAAGATTGATGGTTATTTTCCATAAACAAGCGGGAATTCAGGAACTCACTGGAGTATACATATGTACAATACCTACCTATAAATCTAGGTGTGCAGCCAAACCCAAGCAAGTTGTATTTCTCTTAGAGACTAAACTCTAGCAGGAAGCAACAATATGAAGTATCTGGGAATTGGGTAGTGTTCAGTGCTGGGTGAGAGTTTGTGAGGGAGAGTGAGGGCTCTATTGGGCAACATAAGTTACCCAATTTTTGAAACGTTTCTGAGTGACTAAACTCACTGTAACAATTTTTGTTTGCATTTGTTTAGGGGTGAGGGCAATAAAGTAACTTTAACACTAATATTTTTACCTATTTTTGGTTCTACTGGACAACAAAGATAAGGAGACAATATTTTTAAATAGACAATATTTTTAAATATTCTGGATTATAGAACAAGTTCAGTTTTTTGCCGTCTTTTAGATAAATAAACAGACAAAATTTTGTGTGACCAAAACACTTGTGGACTCTACGAGTGGAACAATGATTTATGTACGAGTACTAACATTGCGGAGTCAACATTCGAGCATTTTGCGGAGGTAGAGGTCACTGTAGCATCAACAAGTTCCCCGACATGCCCAACTCTTGCAGCGGATTCAACCTTCCCAGTTTTCGCATCAGAACAATATAATGATGCAACTGTAGGGACATCTTCGACAACACACATTGAAAGGTAAAGAGTAATAACGACACACATTCACGAAGCAATCTATATATAGTGAGTGCATTAACAATAATGAATGATGCAGATGTCATTGTAGTACAGTGGCAAAGTTGTTGGGTGATGACACCGGCGACCTGAGTTCGAAACTCGTCTGCATCGAAGTGGGTGGGATTTTTCTTTATTTCTTTGCCTAGCTACCTGGGCTTGTAGGTAGTGGGCTTCGGAAACTCAATTTCCGCAACATATATATTTCTGTTTGACTTTTTTTTTTCACACCCCTTCTACACATCTCATCTTTGCCATCCAATCCCAACAGCTATTTTTTCTGGACCACTCAATTCGAACAACTATTTTTTCAAAAAAATATATTTAGATTCAAATCAATGTCGAAATCGCACAACACTACTGATCATTTAACTGGAAGATGTTCATTACCGACTAAGAGCAAACTAGTTTATATTACAAGCACTTATAACAACAAACTACCATTCATGCATAAGAGAAGTAAAGATGCGAACCAACTAAGTTTTCTGTATGAAAACTAATTCTTCTGTGTTAAGACAGATTCTAAACAAGAAGTTTCTTTTGAACCTCAAAAGACTACGTATGACGAAGATGATGGTACTTAAGCGAACAATTCGTGCAAGACATTCATCCGGTGCATCAATGACAGAATCATATATATATATAACTCCCAGCACGTATAATTTTTCCTAACAGACGTACTGTATACAATCTCTCTAACGATTCCTTCAAAAAAAAAAAATCTCTTTAACGATTCGTTAGATACATGCGTACGCCTATATATAATCGGATCAGGGGCGAATCCAGCCTTGTGAAAGGGTGTGCACTTGCACACCCATGTTTTCCCAAATTTCCATTAGGAGCAATTTTTTTACAAGGTAATTTTTTTTTGTAGCCTTATTTGCACCCCCTTTGAAAATCTTAGTTGCACCCCCTTGCTTTTTCTCCCTAATTTTTTTCGATATTACCAAAAGGCCTATTTATTTTTTTATTTGCACTCCCTCTCATGAAATCCTAGATTCGCCCCTGAATCGGATAGTTAACATAGTACAGAGATTTAAGAACTAAGTAGGAATCTAGATACTACTTACTATAATTGTTGTCTGACATAGTAGCTAGCAAGCTAGAGTAACGATCACTTGTGAGCAGTATCCTGATACTTCCTTCGCTCTGAATCGACTCGTTCAAGTTTAAATCGTTCTTGAACGTACGATATATAGTTGGAAGCTTTCATATCGACGTTATTGTCACCCGCACCAACGTACGAATCACGAACGATATTATCAGTTTTCAGGAATGACAGTACTTTCTTGTTGCTGCTCGCTTGGGGGACTACAAACTCATTCTCGTAAGACGGTTTGACTTGAGTACTGAACTGGAATGTGGAAGCAGTTGGTTTTGGTGCTGATGTCCTGTACAAAGACAAGATGATTCTTCCCTTGATAAACCCTCTCCGCTTGCGGTTCATGGAATCCATTCCGCTTTCGAATGCTTTACAAGAGCGAAAAAGGGAAGCTGTGAAGAACTTTGAAGTATGAGGGGCAAGAGGTACAAAATACCCTGCAAAGGATCACCCTTATTTATACTAGTTGGAAATGGTTGTGTAGAAGAGAATTTTAGGATAAAGATGAGATCTTTTGAATAAAGGCACTCTAGTTTATACCTCACTAATAGTACCATAATCCAAGATTATGACCACCAGGCATGATTAACAACTTGCAAGTACAATACTCAAGTGATTTCAATTGGTTAAATCATCCAATAATAATAATGCAACTTCTTACTGTTCTTGATCATATACCGAAAATTATTCCTTCTCTTTCTGGTTGATCTAGTAAGAACTTTATACGATTTCGAAGATATGGGCAATGTAAGTAGGATTGCTTGCTTATACATTAGGAAGATTTGGAGCCTTTTTAATATTTTAATACTTGCTTAGCCTAACTAAACAGGGGTTTAGTTTTAAAAATTATTCTTGAATTGATCTGTGAACCAATACTTCTTAGCCATGCATACTACCTAGCTTAATCTTACTGATTTACTCTATTGATTATTCTTCATGGATGATTAACAGAACTTTGTAAATTAATATAATATTATGATTATTCTTTAGGAATGATTAACAAAATTTAGAAGTGAAACACAAAAATTATGCGGAACCGAGTTTTCGCCCCATTTCTCTGTTTTCTAGCTAAGACCACCATGATTGCCAATTTTTGTCAATTCTACCATCTCTATGTCACTTAAATATAGGGATAGTTTATGGCACCATAGTACTTGTTCTACCTGCCTAAATTTGGCCCCATTTTGGAGTATTTGGCCCCATGAAAAAATAATTCCGGCGGTTGTTATATAGCAAAATCGGAAAGCCCCTTATAAAAGATGACTGTTTTACCCTTTCTCAATTAGTTGCTAATTACATGATTAGAGTCTAAACAAGATTAATTAGTCTTTATTCTCACATTAAAACAGTCATCAAAAATTATCAAACATTATCAACCATGAGAATCACCCAAGTTTTTTTTACCAAAATCTTGAATCTGAACAACGCACAATCGGTCTATATATATAGAAACATAAGCCGAATATGCTTGGGTTCTCGAACAATCGGTAAATATTATTATCCAAATAAACCGATTGTTGTTAACCCACCCAGAAATTCAAATAAATCAATCGGTTCATTTATACAAACTATTACACCGAATATAATAACCAAAATCGTCTTATATTAATGGATATAAAGGACGATTATGGGACAAATAGACAAGGAAAACCATATACTTGATCAACCAATAATCGGTTTATATCAGTACAAACATCTAACGATTTAAAAAATTAATTTTTCCTATCGTTAGTTAAAACCAAATTTAGAGAACGATTATGTGCACCAAAGTTAGACAGGAGATTCAGATACTTGAGCATTCTTAATCGGTGTATGTCAACACCATCATCTAACGATTGTTAAAAATGGGTTTTTCATGTTGTCAATAATCGGTTTTGGAAAACGACATTATAGAACGATTGTATACTCTGACAATTTTTGGAATAAAATTGCCAGACAATCGTTCGATGTATACACCAATGTAAACCGATTCTGCCACAAAAACTGACAGAAATCTAAGTACACAAATCACATTCATTCACATAAAGTAGCAACCAAAGTTAAAATCCTACACAACCATACCAAGGAAGTTTAAAGTCGACACAACCAAAGTTAAAACAACATAACGAAAGAGTTTTAATTCAACATAACCAAAGTTAAACAAGTGTTTTCAAACTATTATGAGTTTAACCACGACCACGACCTCTTCCACCACCGCGACCTCCACGAGCACTGGTACTAGCACCTCGAGTCTTTTTAGCTGGTGGTGCGTCTTGTGTAGCCTCACCACCACCACGACCTCTTCCACCACCACGACCTCTTCCACCACCACGACCTCGTTTAGGCCGTGGTTCTTGTGCATCCTCATGTGCAGCGCTTGTTGTGGCTTCATCCCTCCTTGTCTTGCGCTTTGCCCTCTCCTGAGGTGGTTCTTGAGATTGTCCAAAAAGATCTCCACGTCTTTTATTCTCTAGGTTCAACAATTGGTCTAGAGCTTTCTTCATGATCCTCTCACTCCTCTTATCTATACCACCTTTCACAAGCACTGTCTCGAACTCCATGATCATTTTGCCGACTCGAGGTCTCTGTTTTCAATCATACAACATACACTAAGTACATATATATAATGATTAAAGTTAATAGGACACAAGCGAATACTTACATATACATCGACGGCTTCTTTTGGATCAGCAATCAATTTTCTATTATCAGGGCGTATGACATGAGGATGGGAAGTCCTCTTCAACCACTCCATATAATCAGAGTCGACCCAATCGTTCGGAGAGATAGGAGCATCAAGGGCAACCAAATGCTCAGCTCTGTTGTCCCAATCAGTGGATGAACAAGGAGGTGTGTGCACAATTACAATTGAACCCTCAAAGGCCTGACTTTTGTCCCTATCCAAGTCACCCAATCCGAGCGCCTCTTCGATTGGTTCGTATTGTACACCACCACATTGACGAGCCACTCTTGTCGGATTGTAGAAAACATATCCGGTGGGGTGAAACAGAGGTCCAAAGTAACTCTGTATGCGGCTACGAACACTTGATCCTTCTTCCCTCCTTTGAATGTAAGGATCGAAGACAACTTTCTGGACGGGCAAGTTGTCCAATCGAGTCCTAATCTCAATCAAGGTTCGACGTTGTCCCGAGGGCTTCCCATTGTACATATATTTGCTTCCCAAATAGTGTTCCTCTTTCCAATCGGGGTTGGGCAGGGCCCTTTCGGCAAACTCAGGGAAGTGCAGATATATGAACGCCTACAAGTGAAGCATGGGAGTATAAGATACTAAGTATACTATAATCTTTGGATAACGACAAATGAAGGTACATGGATTACCTGAAGTAAAGGCATACTGCCCCCAATTTGATCCTTCTTCGCCCTAGAAGCCTTTCTCATCTCATTCAACAAGAATGCAAGACAAGCAGTGCCCCATGAGATCTCATTCAACCTATCCAAGTCAGCCAAAAACTGCACATAGCTGGCATTCACCCTAGAACCAGATGTGTCGGGGAATATGACACTTCCCAAGATGTAGAGAATGTACGCAGTGGCTGTCGCAGTGACCCGCTCGGGAGCCAAATTGCTCTCCTCATGTAGCCGCAGAGTCCCCATGAATTGGTCCCTCAGAGATTTCAATTGGAATGTCTTCGACCTTTGTTTTCCAGACCACATCTCTTCTTTGGTCTTCGCCTTGTTCCAACCCAATTTGGCTTCGGTAAAAGCATAGATAAGATCCCAATCAAGGTCCTTGTCGAAGGCGGAGTCGGTGGGGGCGCCTTCGACGTCCTTGAGGAAGTCCATGTCCTTGGTAAAGCCGATGCTCCTAACTGATTTGCCTTCAATACTTAGACCTGTAATCTCATGAGCATCATCCGGAGTGATGGTCATCTCGCCAAAATGGAAGTGCATAGAATCTGTCTCCGCATAATACCTCTCCATGAAGGCAGAAA
>JAJJMA010081132.1:0-14977 GCA_023529015.1 Papaver nudicaule
CTTGCCTTGCTTGCCGGCGAGCACCCCGGGCAGGCCCGGCGAATTTTCAACGACGCTGGCCCATTGCAGCTCCATGTCCTCGACATAGCGATTCCGCAGCGCCCTCATGATCTCCACCTCGGCAACGAGTTCGGCCCTGCGCACCGTGAACTCGACGCGGAAGCGCTCGAGGGACTCCTGCACATCGAGCAGCAAAACGAGCGACGCGCACACCAGAATGAACGCCGAGATCGCCGCGCCGCTGGCGTACAGCAGAAACTGCTGCTGCCGCCGGACGCGCCCCGGTTCGAATGGTTTGCGAACGGCTACCGTGGCGTGCGAAACAAGTCTTTTCAACTTTGCGGGCATGTCGTATCGATCTCGTTGCTCTTGGCCGGGCATACCGCGTCATTCGCCGATGCCGGCGCATCGCCCCTCAGGAAAACAGGGTAGTCGTGTCGCGTGGCGTGCCTGCGCTCACACGCAATGCGTCACTTCGGCAGCGTGTGGCCCGAAGCCGATCCGGAGCGACAACCGGCTTCGCTCGTCACGTCGACGAGGCATCGTCGTCAGACGCGCCGGCGAGCTTTTGCTCGTCGTTATAGCGGATCAGATCCGCGTCGCGAACGATCCCGAGTTTCTTCATCGCGCTTGACTTCTGCGAACTGATGGTTTGCTTGCTGCGATGGAGCTGCGCGGCGATCTCTCCCACCGTGTAGCCCGCGCCGAACAATCGGACCACCTCGATCTCGCGCGACGTCAGTGCGCGGGCAGTGGGCTCGGATTCGATGTCCTGCAGGAGCTGCTTGATGTACGGCGACATGTAATTCGCGCCGACATACGCGGCATGCACGGCGCCGATCAGGTGCGAGATCGCGTCCGACTTGCTGAGGATGCAGCTCACGCCCTGGCTGTGAATCGCGCGCAGCACGCTCGGATTGTCGATCATCGTGATCGTCACAATATGCAGCGCCGGATAGCGGCGCTGCAGGAACGACAGCAGCACGAGCCCGTCGCCGTACTTGCCGCCCGGCATCACGTAGTCGAGCACGAGCACGTCGCTCTGCTGCGCGTCGAGCGCCGCGACCAGGTCCGTCGAGTTCGAAACGGTGCCCACGAGCTTGATCGTACTGTTGCCTTGCAGCGACTGCGACATGCCGAGTGCGGACGCCGGATGATCGTCGGCTACCATCACGCGCACAAAGAATTCATCCATGTTCCTGTTTCCCCGAGGCATTTAGTCACGCGTCCGGCCCCCGCCACGACGGGGAGCATGCTCGCGCCATCGTGTCGATGGCTGGCCGTATTCGGCGCACCGGACTAATAGTGACTCAATTTTAAGATAAATCCCGATTCGCCCTGCAATATCTGTGCGGCCCACGCGGCGGACGATACGCGCCGGCGCCCGTGATGCGCACGACGTGTCCGCACGGCCGCGCCATGCAGATTTGCCGAAGTTCAAGACGGCTCGGCGCCGTTACGGGATGCCGGCCGCGCTCTCTCGCAGCGCGGCCGTGCCGCTACACGGCGCGCTATCGCTGGCTCGAATCGCCGGGCAGGTCATGCGAGTTGCCATCCACCCTATTTTTCCACTCGGTCAGCGCACGTCGCCGCTGAACCGGTGACATCAGCAGAAACTCGTTCATCATCGTCAAGAATTCCCGACGGGACTTCTCAGAGAGTGCGGCAAATTCGAGCAACAGTGCGAATATTTTCCCTACATGGCGCACGGCGTTCCCCTCCAGTATTGATTTGAAATCTGCCGCGCGACGTGCGTCGGCACCCTGCCTCTGTTGTTATCTCGAACACTCGTTGATGCGTTCGCTGCTGTTGGTTACTTGTCATGCAAAGCCGTTTCATGATTGGTTGAGCCCAATGGGCAAGCGGCCGCGCATGGCTCCTGCGCCGGAGTCGCGGCACGCCGCTGCCACGCATGCGCAAGCGCGCCGCGCAGGTGCCTGAGCGTCACGGGTTTCGTCAATACGCGTCGCACACCGGCTGTCGTACAGCGGTGCATGCCTTCGGGCGTCAGATGCGACGTCACGACCAGTACGTCGCACGCCGCATCGACGCCGCGTGCCGCTTCCGCCAGTTGGTGTGCGCGCATGTCGGGCAGATCGTCGCCGATCAGCAGCACGTCCCAGTCGCCGCCGGCCAGCAATTCGAGCGCCGCATGCCCCGATCCGACCTCGGTTGCCGTGCAGCCGAGCGCGCACAGCTGTTCGCTGAAAATCGAGCCGTTGATGGTTTTGTCGTCCGCGACGAGCACGCGCAATGCGCGACTGCCTTGCGCGGCGGCCGCACGCGACGTTTCGGCCGTTGCCGAATCGCGGGCGTGCGAATCGTCACGCCGCGGGTCATTGCCCAATGCGACATCGATCCCGCTTTCGTCGCTCTTCGGGCCGCCGAGCGCCAACGCAGCGCGCAAGCCGCCGAGCGAATAACTCGACACGCGTACCGTGTCGCCCGCGCGATACGGTTCAAGCGGGCCGTCAGGTATCGCGAGTATCAGCTGCTCGCAATCGCTCAGGCTGGCCAGATCCGCGTGCGACCACGTGTCGGAATCGCCGAACAGCACGACCGCGCCGCGTCGTGCAATGCCGGTCGGCAGACTCGACGGGCTGTCGTACACACTGACGTCGAATCCCCATGCGCGCAGATGCGGCAACGCAAAATCGCGCCACCCGGGATGCGCGGCGATCAGCGTCAGCCCGTGTGCGTGAGCCGTGCGCGGCCGGTCGAGTGCGACGACGTCCAGGCCGAGCGGCAGAAGCACCGTGAAACGGCTGCCGGCGCCCGGTTCGCTCGCCACTTCGATGCGGCCGCCCATCGCCGCGACGAGCCGGTCGCACAGCGCAAGCCCGAGCCCCGTGCCGCCGTAACGCCGAGTGATCGACGTATCGACCTGCGAAAATGCGTTGAACAGCTTGCGTCGATGCTCGGCGGCGATGCCGATGCCGGTGTCCTCGACCTCGACCGACAACTCCGGCGTGTCGTGCCTTTCGGCAACGACCGCAACGCGCACAGTCACGCGGCCGACATCGGTAAACTTGAGCGCGTTGCTCAGCAGGTTGCGGAGCACTTGCGCGAACCGGGTCGGATCGCCGCGCATCTGTTGCGTACTGCTCGCATGGATCTCGCAGAATAGCTGCACCCCCTTCGCCTTCGCGATCGTCGCGAACGCGTTCAGCTCGCGCTCGACCGTCGCGATCACGTCGAACTCGATCGATTCCACCGACATCGCACCGGCCTCGATCTTCGAGAAATCGAGAATGTCGCTGACGAGCGCGAGCAGGCTCGTCGCCGACGTGCGCAACGTGTGCACACGGTCATGCTGAGTCGCGTCGAGCGCCGAGCGCTCGAGCAGTTCGAGGTTGCCGAGAATCACGTTCAGCGGCGTACGGATCTCGTGGCTCATCGCCGCGAGGAACGACGATTTCGCGGCGTTGGCCGAATCGGCAGCGCGCACGGCCTCTTCCAGCTGCTGTACGAGTTGCCGCTTGGCGGACATGTCGGCGACCGCCGCGATCAGCACGTCCGTGCCCTGATAGCGTGCGCCGCACGCAATGAATTCGAGGTGCAGATGCGCGGCTTCCACGCCCCCCCAGCAGGAGATCGTCGTGCAGCACGCCGCCTGCGTCGCCGCGCGCCTGCCATGCGTCGGCCACCTGGCTCGACAGCGCGTGATAGTCGCCGCCGATCCGCCCGACCATGTCCGTGAGTGCAGGGCTCACGAGCATGAAACGCCCGTCGTCGCGCGCGATCAGCCCGAGCCCGATCGGCGCCATCTCGATCACGCTGCGGCACAGTGCTTCGCTGTCGAACACGCGCTGCGAGCGCGTGTAGAGCGGCACGAACTCGCGCCGATGAAAGCGCAGCAGCAGCCCCCACATGACCATCAGTGCGAGCAGCGTCGCGGCGCCGAGCGTACCGGCCGAACGCGCGACGCCGGCCGCGATGTCGGTCCACGACAGCGCATAGGCAAGCGTCCATCCCGTCGATTCGAGCTTGCCGTGAAACAACAGGAAACCGTCGCGGAACACGGGCGCGCCCGACGACGACGCACTGCTCCACCGCGGATTCAGCTTCGACAGGCTTTCCATGCGACTGGTATCGCGCGCCGACGGATCCATCGTGATGAGCCCGCCATCGGCCGTCTTGATGTAAAACGTGCCTTCCGGGCGATAGTCGGCAAGCCAGGACAGCAGGTACTCAGGTGGATATTCTGTGACGAGCACCGCGAACGGTTTGCCGTTGTCGCGCGCCTCGGCCGCAATCCGGATGCGCGACTGCCCCGACACGGGATCGATGAACGGCGCCAGCCAGCGCACATGTGGGCGCGTATCGACGATGCCCGGATACGGGCGCTCGAAATCGACGCGCAGCGCGTCCAGCACGCGTGCGCGGCTTTCCGGCGAAAGCAGCGCCGGATCGTCGCGGTTCCGATGGGGAATCAGCGCGAACAAACCCGTGCGCGTGCTGTAGTGGTAGCCCTCCAGCGTGCGCCCGCGATTGATCGAACTGGCCGCGCAGATGCGCGACAGCAGCACCGACAGCGACAGATAGCGCGCGACCTCGGCCCGGTTGCCGGTTTGCGCGGGCACGCCGACCACGAGCGACGGATGCGGCTGGGTCGCGACGCGTTGGTCGTTGACGAAGAATTCGTCGACGACGGCCGCCGGCGCGTCGCTGGCCTCCTGCCAGATCAACTGCGCGTTCGCGACGCCGTTACGGAACGAGGTTTCGCTCACCTGGATTTCGTTGAGCGTCTGCTCAAGACCATTCAGGTAGTTGCTCCGCGCCCCCTCGACATAGCCCGAGACGATCGACGCCATCCCGAGACCGCAAGCGATCAGGACAAGGACGGTGACGACGATTCCGCCGCCGAACACCGAGATGCTCTGATAACGACGAAGGGATTGAAGCGGGCTCTGCGACATGGCGCGCGGCGACGATCGCGAACGCGACCGGAACGACGTCGTTCCGGCCCCTGTGATCGTCTCGGAAAACACCTGAAAAAAAGGGATTTCCGATCATGCCAAAGGCCTACGCTGGCGTCCTCACCGAGTGAACCATTTCGTACATGTTGGATAGAATGGCATCGCACTTTCGGACTTGACCGAAATTTTATGCGGCAAATACGCGTCGTTTTTTTTCGCATTGCGTCGACTGAGCGTTCGGCGGATCAACGGCTCGGGCAACGCATTTTGTTCAAGTTGCTTAGAGATAGTCCTGTTCGTGCTGCCACCTTGATGCGTATCGACAGCGCGAATACGGACTGGCTCGACGATTCTCCGGCCGTGCCCGGCTCGGCGCAAAAAAAAGGTTCTTCACGGATCGACGTGAAGAACCTTTGAAATGCATCGTTTCGACGGAGACCGGGCCGGCAATGGCGCGCGTACCGCTATCGCCGGTCGGCCAGCCCGTCCGGCACGCATGCCGAACGGGCGTCGGATCGAAGTCGCGACAGCGCGACGTGCCCGGGAGGCGAGCGTCGCTGAAACGAACGCCGCCTCCCGGAACGGGACCGATCAGTTCCGGATATCGCCGAAATTAAGGCCCGCGAGCGGCACCGCCGCCGCGCTTCCGCTCACGCTATTGCCGCGCATCCAGCCGAAGTTGAAGCCGACCAGCCCGCCGTAAAACTGGTCGTAGCCGGCCGTGTAGGCAATACGGCTGCTCGAGCTCGAATAATCGACGTTGCCGAAGTTTGCGCCTGCCACGCCACCCAGCCATGCATAGCGTCCGCCGGACACCGAACCCGACGATGACGACGACGCGATCTTGCCGTCGTTTTGCCCGACGAGACCGCCGACTCGACTGAGATCGCCGCCCTTCGCCGAGCCGGAAGCGTCGGACGCATCGATCGATGCGTCCATGGAGCTATGGCCGACCAGGCCACCGACGTAGCTATCGTCACCCGCGACGACGTCGCCCGACGCGCTCGACGACGACACGCGGCCCTCGTTGAGTCCGACCAGGCCACCCGCCTCGCCCGCTCCGGCGACGGTCACGGCCCCGCTCGCGCTGGCGCTCGCCACCTTGCCAGCGTTCTTGCCGACGAGCCCGCCTGCAATGCCGTTCGCGCCGGCCGATACGCTGCCGGCCGCCGAGGAAGCGACCACTGCGCCGCGGTTCTCGCCCACGAGGCCGCCCACGGTGCTCGATGCGCCGGCGATAACCGACCCGCGCGCATCGGACGACTTCACGCTCCCCGTGTTGACGCCGACCAGGCCGCCTGCCACGCTCCGCGCGCCGACCTTGACCCTTCCGTCGGCCGACGAACCGTCAATCTTGCCGTCGTTCGAGCCGACGAGCCCGCCGGCCTTCACGTTGTCGCGCCCGTCCACCGTGCCGTGTGCATTCGATGCGATCACCTTGGCCGTGCTGCCGTTGCGGCCGACGAGTCCACCCAGTTCGCTGTCGTCGCCCGTCGAGACGTTGCCGTTCGCAGTGGATGCGTTGATCGTGGCTTCGTTCAACCCCACGAGCCCGCCCGCCACCGCGGCGTTGCCGGCCTGAACGCTGCCGTTCGCCGTCGACGCCAGGATCGTCGCACGGTTGACGCCGGCGAGCCCGCCGACGATGGCCGACTTGCCGGCAACGACATTGCCGCCCGCCGTCGACGCAGCGATCTTGCCGAGATTCTCCCCGACCAGGCCGCCTGCCTTGGCGTTGTCGCCGACGGTCACGCTGCCCGTCGCGTCGGAGGCTTCGATCGACGCGGCGTTGTAGCCGACGAGGCCGCCCGCCGTCGCGTAATGGCCGGCCCGCACGCTCGCGGACGACGAAGATGCCTTGATGCTCCCCCCTTCGTTGTAGCCGACGAGACCGCCGACTCGCGCGCCGCTGGCCAGGGCGCTGACGCTGCCCGCGGCCGTCGATGCCTTGATGACACCCCGGTTAAGGCCGACCAGACCGCCCGTCTCGCCGGCCGACTGGCTGCTGACCTGTACGTCGGCGTGGCTGTTGCTGATGATCGCGTCGCCGCGATCCGGCCAAAGGACAGTAAGGTTTTCGCCGACCAGACCGCCGACCCGCAGCGCATCGCTGCCACCTTCGACGCGGCCCGACACGAACGCGCGATCGATCGTGCCGCTCAGGTTGCTGCCGACCAGGCCGCCGACGATCGCACGGCCGCTGCCGCTTACCAGGACGTCCTTCGCCTTCACGTTCGAGATCTCGCCCAAGTTGTAGCCGGCCAATGCCCCGATGCTGACGGGCGAGCCACCGGCCGGAGCAGATGCCCGCACCGTGACTTTTTCAAGCGTGAGATTGGCGATACGGCCGGTATTGGACGTGAACAACCCGACGACCGCCGCGCCGGGATTCGAGACCGACAGGTCGCGAACGGTATTGCCCAAACCGTCGAACACACCGCCGAACGAATCACGGTTGCCGCCAAGGCTGCGGAATTGCGCGCCCTTGCCGTCGATCGCGTTACCCAGCACGTAACGGCCGTTCATGTTGCCGTCGACGCTGCGCAGCCCCGCCAGATCGTGGATCACCTGATAAGCATTGCCGTTCGCCGAGAACGACGCATTGCGGCCCGACAGCGTGACCACCGCATCGTCGTTCGTCAGCGTATGGCCGCTGCCCGAATTCAGCGCCAGACTTGCATTTTCGCCCGTCAACGTCACCTTGTTGCCGATGCGAATTTGTTGCGCCGCGTTCACCGTCACGCCCGCGTTCGCACCGCTCGCCGTCAGCGACTGCTTCAGGTCGACGCTGCCCTTTTTCGACGTCAGCGCCAGCGTGTTGTCGCTCGCCCAGTTCACCGCATCGCCCACCGTCAGGTCGCCCGACGTGTTGGTCAGCGCCACGTTGGTCGTGCCCAGGTTGCGCGACAGCGTCTCCCCGTCGATCGCACCGCCAGTGTTACCGCCGGTACCGCCGCTGCCGGTATTACCGTTGAGCCCGCCTCCGATGACGAGACCGCGCTTGCCGGGCTGCGCAGCCGCGCCGACCCCGGCGTTGGCCGCCTCGATCGTCCACAGGCCCGCTTTGCCCGACGTCGCGCGCGTATCGACCTGCACGTCGCGCGACACCACCACCCGCTCGCCGCGCGTCGTCACCGTGCCGCCTGCCGTCGATGCGTCCTGCGCGCTCGCGTCCAGCTTGCCCGCGACATGAACCTGGCCGCCGTCCAGCGTGATCTTCCCGGCGCGGCTGCTCAGGCCCTTCGCCTCGATCGTGCCGCTGTTCTTGACCACCGAGCCCAGCAGATCGCCCGCCGCACGCGCAGTCATCAGCACTTCCCCGCCGTCCGCCTTCAGCAGCCCGCCGTTGTGTGCCTGTGCGTCCACCGCGCCGCTTTCGACCTGCAAGTTCAACAGCCCGTTGCCGTCGAAGTTCACGTTGAACGCATTGCCCGCGCCCAGCGCCACGCGCCCCATCTGGGCGCGGATCACGCCCGTGTTCGACACCCGCGCGCCCAGCAGCGCCACGCTGCCGCCGTCCGTCGCCGTGATCGTCCCCGCGTTCTCCACCGACTGGCCCGACGTTCCCGCGAACCGGTAGCGGCCCGCCATGAAATCAGCGTCCGACAGGTTCTGCGTCGACGCCACCAAGCCGCCCACGTTCACCTGCGCGCCCGCGCCGAACATCACCCCGTTCGGGTTCACCAGGAACACGCGCCCGTTCGCGTCCAGTTGACCGTGAATCTGGCTGCCGTTCGACCCGATCACCCGGTTCAGCGCGATCGACTGGTTCGTCGGCTGCTTGAACGACACCCGCTCGCCGCCGCCCACGCTGAAGTCCTGCCAGTTCGTGATCAGCTTGTCCGTGTGCTGGTGGATCGACATCGTCTTGCCGTCCGCCGACGTATCGATGTTCGCGTTACCCGACATGATCTCGCCGCCCGTCGGCAGCGCGTATGCGCCCGACGATGCCAACCCCAGCAGCGACACGCCTGCCGCCAGCAGGCGCTTGCCGCCGCCCGACTTGCCGCGACGGCGCGCCGTTTCCCCGACCGCGCACCAGCCACCCTGTGCTTCATTCCACACCAATGAATAGGCCTTGTTCATTTTGGTATCCTTTTCAATTTATCTAAAAAGCCCGCCTTGCCTGACGGACCACGATCACGCGTGCTCAGAAATACTGAGCGGCCTGAACCCATACGCTCGGCGCGCGGGTCGGCGAGCCGACCGCCGCGCCGAGCGGCCATGCGGCCGTCAGCGTCACCTGGCGCTTCGCGCCGAACCAGCTCGCGCCGACACCGCCGGCCTGCATGTGCTGCATGTTTCGCCCTCGCGTCCACGGGTGCTTGTCGGCCTGCACGCGCCCGGCATCGACGAACGTGCTGACCTGCCATCCCGGCGCGACGAGATAACGCAACTCCGCACTGGCCTGCCAGCCCTGGTCGCCGCTGCCGGCGCCGAGCGCATACGCGCGCACGCCGTACGGGCCGCCAAGGCTGAATTTCTCCGATTCGTCGAGATTGCGCGACGCGAGCTGCGCGCTGAATTGCGTGTACAACTCGAACCGACGCCCCAGCGCCTGCACGCGCAGCGCGCTCACATTCAGCTTCGCAAAGCTGCCGATCGACTTCTTCAGCGCATCCGCTTCGAACGGATCGTTGCTGCGCAGCCGTCCGACGCCGAACATCACCGAGAACCCGTTGCGCCCACCGCCCAGCAAGCCGTCCTGACTGTTGCCGCTGACACCGAAGGTCCACAGGCCGACGTTCTTGTCGCGCCGGATGTCGAATACGCCATAGTCGTCGCGCAGGTTCTTGTTCTCGTACTGAATCTGCGCGGTGACGCTCACGCTGCGCGCACGCACGAGCGGCTGCGTGACGTACGCGGTTTGCACGCTCGCACGGCCCTGGGAATCGAGATCGGAAAAAGCACCGCCGAGGCGGTAGCGCAGCGACGAATAAGCGACGCCGACCCGCGTCGACGCGGGTCCGACCGGTACCTGGTACGCGGCACGGTAATAGCGCTGCCGCTCGTTGCTGACGAGCCCGCGCAGGCTCAGGCGATCGCCGAGCCGCAGCGGCGAATTGACGTCGATGCTGCCGCCGACGCGGTAGCGCCCGAGCGCGACGTCGCCGAAGTTGTCGAATTCGAGCGATCCGGACGCGAGCGGGCCTTTATCGGCGTCGACGACGAGATCGGTGGTGCCGGGCAATTCGCCCGGACGCAATGTGCCGCGCGCACCGACGCCGGCCAGGTCGTCGAGCAACAACAGGCTGCGTTCGAGATCGGGCCCGCGTACGACATCGCCCGGATGCAGCGCCGAGAGCGGCTGGCGCAGCGCGGCATCGAGCACGCGCGAATGGTTCTGGATCGTGATCGCGCCGTAGCGTCCTTCGGCGATTTCGATACGCACGACGCCGTCGTCGATGTCCTGGTGAGGCAGGTAGGCGCGCGCAAGCACGTAGCCATGGCGGCGATAGTAGGCAGTGACGCGCCCGGCGGCGCGTTGCAGGTCGGCGAAACTCAGCGTGCTGCCGGCAAGATCGGCGACGAGCGGCAGCAGTTTGTCGCTGCCGAACACGGTATTGCCGTCGAGCGCGAATGCGCGAACGAACACGCGAGGCCCCGACTCTAGCGCGCTCTCGGCGGCCTCTTCCGACGGCGCCACCGTAAGCTCGGGCGCGGTTTCCGGCGGCAGATCCGGACGCGGCGTCTCGATGTCGCGCATCGCTCGCCCCGCGTCCGGCACTTGCGCGTGGACCGGCTCGACCAGGCCCGCGGCACCGCCGCAGATCAGCGCCACGCACAATGCGTGGCGGACCCGCAGCGCCACGCTTGCGTCGCGCGGCACCGCATACGAACCGGCCTCGCGCGACCGCGTCGCTTCGACGTTACCGATGTCGGCCCGACGACGGTCGACGACTTGCATATGATCTACCCACATGGAACGCGCCCGGTTCTGGCCGGCAAGGCACTTACCGGCTTTGACTCAATCGCCGGATGCTACAGACGGACGTTTCGCATGTATTTAGATCACGTACGAAAATTCGTGACGGAATTGTTAATTGCTGGCGCAGCCGCACGAAATGTCTGGATGACAAAAGCGGCTTCCGCCTTATCGAAAGGACGAAAGCCAATCGGCCTTCGGCCATGCCCCAGGCACGGCCACGGTTGACCACCTGCAGCGCCACTTCTAAACTGGCATTCCTTTTTACGCCGCTCACGCAAAAAGGATTCCCATGATCGACCTCTCCACGCTCGCGCTGTTCTCCGGCGCGTGTCTCGCGCTGACCGCCACGCCGGGCCCCGACATGCTGTTGATCGCGTCCCGCAGCGTGAGCCAGGGCCCGCGCGCGGGCTTCGCGACGCTCGCCGGCATTCAGGCCGGCACTTACTGTCATGCGCTCGCCGCCGCGCTCGGGCTCTCACAGCTCTTTCTCGCGGTGCCGATCGCCTACGACATCGTGCGGTTTGCCGGCGCAACCTATCTGCTCTATCTCGCGTGGAAGACGTTCCGTTCCGACGCAACCGCGCTATCGCCCGTCGCGTCGCAGCGCCGCCACTCGACTACCGCGATCTTCCGTCAGGGCCTGACGACGAACCTGCTGAATCCGAAGATGGCGCTGTTCGTGCTCGCACTGTTCCCGCAGTTCGTGCGGCCGGAGCACGGCTCGATCGCCGTGCAGATTCTCGTGCTCGCGACGGTGCTGAACCTGATCGGGCTCGTCGTGAATGGCGCGGTCATTCTCTCCGCAAGCCGGCTGAGCCAGCGGATCGGCGCGCGCCGCCGCCCGTCGAAGCTGCCGCAATATCTGCTCGGCACGGTGTTCGTCGGACTCGCCGCGCGGCTCGCGGTGGCGGGGCGGAACTGATCTCGCTCCCTCCCGACGCACACGGGCAGACCTGATATCCATTCGGACAACTGGTCGAATCCAGGCCACGGGCAAACAATCTGGCTCGCACATCAGCAACGAAGCACCGGAGAAATGTCCAGACGTTTCTCCGGTGCTTCCGTGCATTCGACGAGCCGCCCTCATGACAGACACGACGGCGCTCCTTCTTGCAAGGAAATAACAAATTTGTTATTATGCAAACCGTCGCGTATGAAATCCATTTCTTCAGCGAGCAGGTCGAGGCAGGCGTGTTTGCATTGCCGAAGGCGCTGACCGCCAGGTTCTTCGCACTCGCCGATCGTATGGAGCGGTATGGCCCGAATCTGGGCGAACCTCACACCAGGCCGATGGGCGACGGGTTGTATGAAATGCGCTTGAAGGGCCTGGAGGGTATCGCCCGTGTGTTTTACTGCGCGGTCGTCAACCGGCGGATCGTCATGCTTCACTGCTTCGTGAAGAAGACGCAGAAAACGCCGCCGAAGGCGCTGGAAACCGCGCGCCGTCGATTGAAGGAGGTTCGATATGGCAACCTATAAGGCACTGCGCGAACGCGCGTTGGCCGATCCGACGGTACGTGCCGAATACGACCGGCTGAACCGCGAGGAATTCGCGCTGCTCGACGCGATGCTGGCCGCCCGGCGAGCCGCCGGTCTTTCGCAAGCCGATGTGGCAGAGCGCATGGGCACGAAAGCGCCTGCCGTCACGCGGCTCGAACGCGCGCTTGCGACAGGCCAGCACTCGCCGTCGATCGATACACTGCGCAAGTACGCCGCCGCGTGCGGCAAGAAACTCGTGATCTCGTTCGCCTGAGTCACACCAAGGCCCGGACATGCATGAATCGGCCGCCAGTTCCTCGAGCGACTGACGGCCCACCTGCCCCGCATTCCGCCTAATCCCCACCTGCGCATCCATCGTCGGCGCGATCGCGTGTATCCACCACCACGCACAGTTCCCGGCTGCCCATCAAACTCGCCGGCGTCACCGTGCGGCGCCGCCACGGAATCCGGCCGAAATACCAGATCTTCCAGAAACCGAGCGGATGATCGGGATTCCGGCGCAGCAACGTGTCGAAAGTCTCGACGTCGCCGAGCACGATCCGCGTCGCATCGCGCACGACCTCGCGCACGAAACGCGAGCAGAACTGCCGGCGCGACGCGAGATTGAAACCCGTGTCGTAGACCACGCCGATCCGACGCCTCGCCGCGTCGACGAGCCGGCGCCGCTGCGCGGCATCGAGCGGCTGCTTCAGCCGTGCGATCACGCACGCGCCGCGATCGGAGCGTGCGAGAAAGCGCGACATCGTCGTGATGCGCGACAGTGGAAACGTGCTCTCCGCGATGAGCGCTTCGCCGCCGCGCTCGCCGACGACGATCCCGACGTGATTCGTCCACGAGCGCGTCGCGCTCGCCACTTCGAGAAACGGCCGCACCGTCACGCGGATGAAGACGATGTCGCCGATCTCCGGCTCGACCGGCAACGGCATATCGTGCGGCTCGGGAGAACCGACGGAGAAAAGACGCCGCCGGCCCGCACCATGCGAGCGGATCATGAGCGGCTGGCAGCCGGTGTCGACAACCATACGGACCTCGCGAGAGTGAACACGACGCGAGCATGTCAGCAGCTACCGCGCACCGCATCCGCTTCTTGCGCGAGGGTGTGAATCCGTGCCGCCGGGTTGCGGATTTCGATACCGGCGAGAGGTGCGAGGTGCGAGGTGCGCGGCGTAAGGCGCGATGCGCGATGCCGGGCGATCAGCGCGTCGCGCCCAGCGCCACGCGCAGCCGTTCCATCAGTTGCGTGTAATGCCGCAGCACGTCGTCCTTCGGCACGACATTCGCTGTCGCGAAACGATCGGACCACGCCGGCTTCCATTCATACGAGCCGTGCACGCTACGGTCGCCGTCGGGCGCCTGGATCAGCGAACGGATTCGCGCGTCGCGGCCCGGGCCCGTATGCATGTCGAACAGCGCGTGGATATACGTGTGATACGCGTCGTACACGTCGTTATCGAACAGGTAGCGATAGATATGAAACGTGCGGTCGAGCTCGCGCTTCGCGCGAATCACGTCGTCCGGCGAGATGTCCTTCCAGTAGCCGATCCACGTGTAGAAGCACAGCAGCGCATTGAGCTGCGGCGCGACCGCGTCGTACAGCGCGAGGCGCTTCTCGATCAGCCGCTGGTTGGTCCACTGCACGAGTTCGAGCCGCTTCAGCCGGCGCGCGACGAGCCAGCCGAGGCAGGCCACCGACAACGGCGTCAGCACGCCGAGCACGAGCTTGACGATTTCCAGCGAATTCCACGGATTGTTGAATGGCTGCATGAATGGCCCGACAAGAAGAAACGCATCCGCGCCGGCGCATGATTCGGTGCGCGCGGCCCCGGCCCGATCGCGTCGACATTGACCGTTAGTTGCTTGCGCATCGAACGTTGCACGGCAGCGCGAGCAATACGTTCGAAGCGGCGTGACTCGCCAGATTACCGGGCGATTGTCACCGAGCCGTGACCGTTCGTCGAGTCATCGCCTCGCACCCGCTCGGCACTAGGTCGGCAGCGCCGACGTGAGCTTGACCTTCTGCATCGGAATATCGGTCTTCACGCTCAGCACGCCCGGAATGCGCGTGAGGGTTTCCATCTGGAAGCGCCGGTAGTCGTCGATGTCGGCCGCGACGACGCGCAGCAGGAAATCGCAGTCGCCGGCCATCAGGTGGCATTCGACGACTTCCGGCATCTGCTGGACGGCATCGGCAAAGCGGTTCACGGATTCCGCGTCCTGCCCCTTCAGCCACACGCGCGTGAAGATCGTCAGCCCCTTGCCGACCTTCGCGGGATTCAGCACGGCCACGTATTTCTCGATCACGCCGGCTTCCTCAAGGAGCCGCACGCGCCGCAGGCACGGCGACGGCGACAGCCCGACCTCGTGCGCAAGCTCCACGTTCTGCATGCGGCCGTCGCGCTGGAGCGCGCTCAGGATCCGGCGGTCGATGGCGTCAAGTTTCATTTGGCATCCGATTCCAAGAAATTCTCAAATCACGTGTTTTATGCCAAATTCTCTTAAATTCATGGCCACAACGCAACCCGATTCGAGTCAAAAAAGCAGACAATTCCTCCCCCGAAGGAGGAGTGATGAGCAGTAGCGTTTCAACGTCGTCCGGGCTTCGCGACAAGCCCGCCTATATCGCCGAGAT
>JAJJMA010081132.1:14987-27189 GCA_023529015.1 Papaver nudicaule
GCTCGCCGACGCGCGCTCGCGCTCGGCCACGCACATCAGCGTGCCCTATTACGCGGGCATCTGCGCGGGGCTCTACCTGACGTGGATCTCGATGACCACGCTCGGCGCGGCAGTCGGCCCGACGATCGGCAACGTCGAGCAGTACGGTTTCGACATGGCGTTCACGGCCGTGTTTCTGGTGCTGCTGCGCGGGATGTGGAAGGGAATGCGCGCGAGCCGCCCGTGGTTCGTGAGTCTCGTCGTCGCGGCGGCCACGCACCTGGCCGTGCCCGGCGCGTGGTACGTCGCGGCCGGCGCATGCGCGGGGCTGATCGCCGCGCTGCTGTGGGAGCCGCGCGATGCCTGAGCTTCCGGATTTCAGCACCGTCGCGACGATCGTGCTGATGGCGTCGACGACCTACCTGTCGCGCATCCTCGGCTACGTGCTGCTGCGCAACCGCACGCTCAGCCCGCGAATGGCATCGGTGATGGAGAACGTGCCCGGCTGCGTGCTGATCTCGGTGATCGCGCCGGCCTTCGTGTCGACGCGCCCCGCCGACCTGCTCGCGCTCGCCATCACGCTGCTCGCGGCGACGCGCCTGTCGATCCTGCCGACCGTCATCGTCGGCGTCGTGTCGGCCGGCCTGCTGCGGCACCTGCTCGGATAAGCGAATCCGACCCGCCGCACGCGCGGCACAACGATCGACGAACGGGCGCGCAATGCGCCCGTTGTCACGTCCGCACCCACCTGCACCATCTGCGCGACACGACGATTCTCACGCCGGGATGCTAGCCTTGTAGCGTGCGCCACGCTGCACTCCCCTCCCATCGCCCATCTCCGCGAGGATCGTCCCGATGCAAGAAACCCGCCCGCTGTTCGACCGCGTCCTGCTCACCAACGACGACGGATTCGACGCCCCCGGCCTTGACGTGCTCGAACAGGTCGCCACGCAACTGGCACGCGAAGTGTGGATCGTCGCGCCGGCGGAAGACCAGAGCGGCACGTCGCATTCGCTGAGCCTGCACGAACCGCTGCGCGTTCATCGCAAGGGCGAGCGCCGCTTCGCGGTGCGCGGCACGCCCGGCGATTGCGTCGCGATCGCGGTCAGCCACCTGATGAAGGACGCGCGGCCCGATGTCGTGCTGTCCGGCGTGAACCGCGGCGCGAACCTCGGCACCGAAACGGTGTTTTCCGGCACGGTCGGCGCCGCGATGACGAGCATGCTGGTCGGCGTCCCGGCCATCGCGCTGAGCCAGGCATTCACCGATCGCAACGCGGTGCCGTGGAATACGGCGCTCGCGCATGCGCCCGATGTCATTCGCCGGCTCGCCGCCGCCGGGTGGGACAGCGACGCGTGCCTCAACGTGAATTTCCCCGCTCGCCCCGCGCAAGACGTGCTCGGGCTGAAGGTGACGAACCAGGGCGCCGGCACGCTGCAGGGCGTCGAGATCGTGTCGGGCCGCGACCCGCGCGAGATCGACTATCACTGGCTGAAGCTGGCCCGCGCGCCGCGCGAGGACGACCCGGAATCGGAAACGGTCGCGCTCGGAGAAGGGTATATCGCCGTCACGCCGCTGAAGTTCGAGCGCACGCACGACGACGCGCTCGCGCGGCTGCGGTCGAGCCTCGGCTGATCGGGCTGGCCGGGTTGGCCGGGCGGCGGCTTCGGCGCTTGCGCGTGACGCCTGCGCGAGGCGGCCCGGTTGCCCGGTCTAGTCAGCGCGCAACGTCGCGCGCGTGGCCGCCCGCACTGCATCAAGTCAGGTTCAATCCCCCGTCGAGCATCACGATCTCGCCCGTCACGTAATCGGACGCGACGAGCATCGCGACCGTCTGCGCGATGTCGTCCGGCGTCGCCGCGCGGCGCATCGGCGCGCGCTCGCGCCAGAGCTGCTGCGCTTCCGTCCAGTCGGCGGTCAGCGGCGTATCGACCAGCCCCGGCGCCACCGCGTTGACGCGAATCGCCGGCGCGAGCGTGCGCGCCAGCAGCCGCGTCGTGTGATTGAGCGCGGCCTTCGCCGCCGCATACGGAATCGACGCGCCCTTCGGCCGCACGCCCGCATGCGAACTGACGTTCACGACGCAACCGGCCCGCCCGCGCGACGCCGCTTCGAGCAGCGCGGCCTGCGCTTCGGCGACGAGCCGGAACGGCGCGATCACGTTGATCTCGTGCATCTCGTGCCACACGTCGGGCGTCGCCGCCGCGAGGTCGTCATGCGGAATCACGCGGCTGATCCCCGCATTGTTGACGAGCACGTCGAGCCGGCCGTGCACGGCGAGCGCGTCGCGAATCAGCCGCACGCGCTCGGCATCGTCGGCGAGATCGGCCTGCACATAGGCCGCGCCGAGTTCGCGCGCCATCGCGCGCCCGGTGTCGGCCGAGCTGCGGGAATGCAGGATCACCGCGTAGCCGTCCGCCGACAGGCGGCGCGCGATGGCCGCGCCGATCCCCGACGTCGAGCCGGTGACGAGCGCGACGGGCCGATGCAGCCGCGACGCGCGCGGCTCGCCGGCGGCTTCGGTTTCAGGGGTTGTTTCGGGAATCGGGGCATGCAGCGGCGGGAGCGGCGCGTCCATATTGGGGAACCCTGTCAGTGGCGTTCCCGCATCATAAGCGCGACGACGCACCCGGACGCAAACGTGACGGCGGCCACCGCGAGGATCGCAGCGGCGAAGCCGAAGCGGTCGGCCATCAGGCCGGCCGACAGCGCGCCGATCGCATAACCGAGATCGCGCCAGAACCGGTACACGCTCAGCGAACGCGCGCGCCAGGCGGGCTCGGACGCATCGGACACGGCCGCGATCAGGCTCGGATAGACCATCGCCGTGCCGAGGCCGAGCAGCACGCTCGCGACGAGCCACCAGCGGAACTGCCCCGTCAGCGCGGTCAGCGCGAGCCCGGCCGCCTGCACCCACATCCCGGCGACGATCAGCCCCTTGCGCCCCCACCGGTCGCTCAGCGGCCCGGTGACGATCTGGCAGCTTCCCCACACGATCGGATAAACGGCCTTCAGGATGCCGATCCGCTCGATGCCGAGCCCGAGCGTCGTGAAGAACAGCGGGAAGATGCCCCAGCTCATCCCGTCGTTGAGGTTGTTGATCATGCCGGCCTGCGACGCCGCGAACAAATTGCGGTCGCGAAACGACGTCAGCATGAATACTTCGCGGAACGACAGCGCGGACGCGCCGGCCGGCTGGCCGCTTTCCAGCCGCACGTGCTCGCGCGTGTCGCGCACGACGAGGCTCGACAGCAGCAGGCCCGCGATCGCGTAGAACACGCCGAGATAGATCGGCGTCGGCCGCAGCCCGTAGCGGCTCGCGAGATAGCCGGTCAGGAACGCAGTCACGCCCACCGCGAAATAGCCGGCGAATTCGTTCAGGCCGACCGCGAGGCCGCGGCTCTTCGGCCCGACGAGATCGACCTTCATGATCACCGTCATCGACCACGCGAACCCCTGGCTCAGCCCGAGCAGCACGTTCGCGGCGATCACCCATTCCCAGTTCGGCGCCGCGATGATCATGAACGGCACGGGCAGGCCGAGCAGCCAGCCGGCGACCAGCACGCGCTTGCGCCCCCAGGTGTCGGCGAGCTGGCCCGATACGAGGTTCGCGAACGCCTTGACCAGCCCGAAGCTGACGATGAACGACGTGATCAGCGCGGTCGATTCGAGATGGAACTGCTCGAAGCCGATCAGCGGCACGACCGTGCGCTCGATGCCGACCATCCCGCCGACGAACGCGTTGACCAGCACGAGCAGCGCAAACTGCCGCCAGTTCTCGCGCAGGCCGAGCGCCACTGCGCGCTCGCCGCGCGCCGCCACTACGTTCCCCATCGCGCTAGCCTCCCGCCGCATCGCGCCGCGCGTTGACCGCGCGCAGGGTGTCGACCGAATCGACGGCCGCGCCGGTCGCATTGCCGCCGCAGCCGAACAGGGATGATGCCTCCCGGATCGGGATGCCGGAATGGTCTGAGGGTCATCGAATTGCTCCCGTCCCGCGAATGCGGTAACATTCAATCAATTTGATGAATGATTGATCGAGGAGAGGCCACGTGTCAAGCACGGGACCCAAGCAAGCGATCTATGCGAGCCTCGCCGAGGTCGCGCAGGCGATCGGCCACCCGAACCGGCTCGAGTTGCTCGAACACCTCGCGCAGCGCGAGCGGTCGGTCGAGGAATTGACGGTGCTGTCGGGAATGACGTTCGCGAACACGTCGCGGCACCTGCAGATCCTGCGGCGCGCGCGCCTCGTCGATACCGAGCGGCGCGGCAAGCGCATCGTGTACCGCCTCGCCGGCGACAGCGAGGTCGTCGTGCTGATGAAGGCGCTCGGCCGCGTGGGCGAGCGCAACGTCGCCGAGGTCAACCAGGTGCTCGGCGATTATTTCCATGCGCGCGATGCGCTGGAGCCGGTGTCGCGCGACGAACTGGCGGCGCGGCTGGCCGACGGGCTCGTCACGCTGCTGGACGTGCGTCCGCACGACGAATTCGCGCTCGGGCACCTGCCCGGCGCGGTGAACATTCCGTTGAGCAACCTCGAAGCGCGCGTCGGCGAGCTACCGGCCGACACGGAGATCGTCGCGTATTGCCGCGGCCCTTACTGCGTGCTCGCGTTCGAGGCCGTCGCCGCATTGCGCGCGCGCGGTTTCAAGGCCGCGCGGCTGGAAGACGGGTTTCCGGAGTGGAAGGCGGCCGGCCTCGCGGTCGAGGCCGACGCTGCGGAGTGAAGGGAAGCGGCCCGCGTCAAAGCGGGCCGCTTGCTGCTGCCTGCTGCTTCCTGCCGCTACTTGCCGGCCAACGCCAGCGACGGCGCGAGCGCGCTGTTCGGGTCCTGTCCGTTCCACTGGCTGACCCACGCATCGTTCGGCGTCGCCCCCATCACGAAGTTGAGCGTGCCGCCGGCCAGACCCAAGCCGACCGGGTCGGCCGGCTGGTCGGCGGCGTAGTCGGTGCCGATCAACGGATTGACGTACTGGACGACGCGGATGTCGGCGTTCTTCTTCGGCGCTCCGTTGCCGTTGTTGTAGTCGTTGCCGCCGTTGCAGTTTTCATTTCCTTGCGCCTGCGCGGCGGCCGACAGGTTTGCAGCCGCTATCGACGGCGAATCGCTATCGCCGCCGCATGAAGTCATGGCAACGCCCTGCGCCAGCAGCGCCGTTCCCAACCGCCAGTTCCTCGACATCGCCTGTCTCCGTATCGTTCTTGAATCAAGCCATTGCTTCGAACTACTAAGCTTTAAATCAGGAATCCTTGCGTGACTTGTCGCCTGCTCGTTCAATCGGTCGAAAATCCCGGGTGCGTGTAGTTATTTCCGCATTCGGGCGACTGAAAAAAGACGCACCGGCATGTCGAAATACCGGCGCCCGGGTCGCGAATGCGATTGGCAATTACGGCTGTTTCGGCAGATCGACAAAATCCTCGAGTTCGCCGGCGATATAAAGCCGCTTGCCGATTCTCGGGTATTCGCACACGTCGTGCTCGAGGCGCTGCCCGGCGACGATCATTTCGAGCGGCACGTCGCCCGTATTCTGCAGCGTGTGCGCTTCGCCGCCGCGCGGGAAGCCGATGAAATCGCCGGGCCCGACCTCGTACGGGCGTTCGCCGATCGTGACCGTGCCCGTGCCGGACAGCACGTACACACATTCCTCTTCGTACAGATGACGGTGATATTCGGCCGATTCGTGGCCGGGCATCAGCGTGAGCAGATGGACGCCGAACTGCGTCAGGCCGGTCAGGTCGCTGAGCTGCCTTTTAAGCCTGACGGCATTGGGATTCAGCGAATGCACGGCGCGCGTCGGTTCCATCTTCGCGATATCGGCGGCCTTCAGCAATTCCCGGGGAGGGGTAGTCGACATGGGGGGCTCTCGTTAGCGTGACTGCGTCGGTTGGACGCGCCACCCGGGCCGGCGAACGGGCAATCGGCCGACGGGCGATGCGGCGCATGGGCGCGCTCCGGCATTGTCCGATATTTCCGGCCACGTGGAGACACGGCATCGCATGGCGACGCCGGTTCGCCGCCGCTCCCGCCACCATTCAGCGCACGTGCGTGCCGCGCAGCGCGGTCAGCAACGCAACGAGCCGATCGATGTGCGCATCTTCCGTGCGCCATGACGACACGCTGATGCGAAACGCCGGCCGCCCCTGCCACACGGTCGCGCCGAACCACACGTCGCCCGAATCCTGCGCGGCCTCGCGGATCGCGACGGTTTCCTCATCCGTGCCGGCGCGCACCAGCACCTGGTTCAGCACGACGCGGTTCAGCACGTCGTAGCCGGCCGCACGCAGGCCGTCCGCGACCCGCGCTGCCTGCGCGCAATGCCGCTCGACCATCGTGGCCACACCGGCGCGGCCGAGCGAGCGCAGCGCGGCCCACACGGGGATGCCGCGCGCGCGCCGCGAGAATTCGAGGTTCAGGTTCTTCTGCGCGTCCTGCGCGCCGCTCAGGTAGACGGCATCGCTGTTCATCGCGGTCGCGAGCGCGTCAGCGTCGCGGCAGATCACCATCGCGCCGTCGTACGGCGTGTTGAGCCACTTGTGGCCATCGGTCGTCCAGCTATCCGCGCCGTCGATGCCGTCCGTCAGCGCGCGTTTCGACGACGCGCGTGCCCACAGGCCGAACGCGCCGTCCACGTGCACCCATGCGCCGGCCGCCTTCGCCGGCGGAATCAGCGCCGCGAACGGATCGAATTCGCCGGTGTTCACTTCGCCGGCCTGCACGCAGAGGATCGTCATGTCGTCGAGCGGCGGCAACCGCGCCGGGTCGATGCGACCGTGCGCATCGACCGGCGCGACGAAGAGACGCTTCATCCCGAAGCCGAGCACGCGCAGCGCCTTCTTCACCGTGATGTGCGCGAGCTCGGAGATCACGACCTTCACCTCGGGCGCGCCGATCAGGCCGTCCTCGTCGATGTCCCAGCCCTGGCGTGCCAGCAGCGCGCGCCGCGCGGCAACCAGCGCGACGAGCGTGCAGGCCGTCGCGCTCGTGCCGAACCCGACCGCACTGCCTTCGGGCAACGCCAGCGCGTCGACGACCCAGCGCGCGGCCTGGCGCTCGATCGTCGCGGCCACCGGCGAATTCGCGTACGACGACGCGCACTGATCCCACGCGAGCATCAGGCGCTCGGCGGCGGCGGCCGGCGGCAACGCCGCGCCGATCACGAAGCCGAAGTAGTTCGGGCCGTTCGACGCGACGGTGGCCGGCGAGCCGTGCTCGTCGAGCAGGCGCAGCGTGTCGTCGGCCGCACGGCCTTCGCCGGGCAGCGGCTCGTCGAACGCGGCGAGGCCGGCCAGCGCGGCCGCGTCGGGAAACGCGCGCCGTTCGTTCGTCGCGGCGAGATACGCGTGTGCGCGCCGGTCGGCGTCGGCCAGCAGTGCAAGTTCGTCCATGTCGGTTGCCTCGGTGGGGATCGGTCGAATCAGAGTTGCGAGAGATCGCGGCCGAGCTGCTGCAGCGCGCCGTCGATCCGCTTGTAGTATGTGAACTTGCCGACGCGGGTCGCACGCACGAGCCCGGCATCCGCGAGGATGCGCATGTGGCGCGTGGTCGTGGCCGCCGCGATGCCGAGCTTCTCGGTGATGTACGTGCAGCACACGCCGAGCTCGTCGAAATCGCCGTGCGGCTGCGGCGGGAAATGCTTGCGCGGCTGCTTGAGCCAGCGCATCACGGCCAGACGGCTTTCGTTGGCCAGTGCGCTGATGCGGGTGACGTCGTCCATGGGGTTCGGTCTCGTTTGACGTTTTGAATATTAGCTAAATGACGAAATATGGGCAATCGCTTCGACGCCCGATTTCAGGCTGTCATGTCACGTTCGGGATCACCCCATCGGCATTCGCTGCGATCGCAGCAAGACCGACACCGCAACGTCGCACAGGCAGCGTGAGCACGCGCCTTTACGGCCCCGCCAGCGCCTGCGCCAACCGCTCGATCAACGCACGCACGCGCCGCGGCTGCACGGCGCTGCCCGGATAGACGATCTGCAAATCGACGTCGCCCGGCGAGAACGCGCGCAGGACCTCGACGAGCGCGCCTGACGCGAGATCCTGTTCGACGTCGACCAGCGACTTCAGCGCGACGCCGTACCCCGCGACACACCACGCGCGCACGAGCGCGCCGTCGTTGGCGACGCGCCGGCCGCGCACCATCACGCGCGTCAATTCGCCATCGATGCTGAACGGCCATTCGGCATACAGGTCCGGCCCGAAACGCATCACGATGCAGTCGTGCGCGGCGAGATCGTCCGGATGCCTTGGCGTGCCGTGCGCGGCGAGATACGCGGGCGACGCGCACACCACGCGCCGTGCACGGCCGAGCGAACGGCTGCGCAGCGAACTGTCCGCGAGCGTGCCGCGGCGGATCGCGAAATCGAGCCCCTGCCCGACGAGATCGACGTAACCGTCGCCGAGATGCAGGTCGATCGTGACGCCCGGATGCTCGGCCAGGAACGCGTCGACGACGGGCACGACGCGCTCGCGCCCGAGATCGGCCGGCGCGCTCAGGCGCACGGGCCCCGACAGCGTCTGCGCGCCCACGCGCACGCGGCTTTCGAGTTCGTCGGCCTCGGCCAGCAGGCGCCGCGCGCCCGCGACGAGCGTGCGGCCCTCGTCGGTCAGGCTGATCGCGCGCGTCGTGCGCGTGAGCAGCGCCGCACCGTAATGGCGCTCGAGCGCCGCCAGCCGCTCGGACACCGTGGCCGGCGACAGGCCGGTCTCGCGGCCCGCCGCGGCCAGCCCGCCCTTCTCCACGATGCGCAGGAACAGCGCGAGGTTATCGAGCAGCATTATTCGCTTCCTCCGAAGGATATTTTCGAAGTCTGCCCAATTATCTGAAATATCCGCAAGCGATACAGTGTGATTCCGCCGACGAGCGCCCGTCCGGCACGCGCCGGGCTCCGACCATTCAAAGGAAATGCACATGGAATACCGTACGCTCGGCCGCTCCGGCCTCAAGGTTCCCGCGCTGAGCTTCGGCGCCGGCACCTTCGGCGGCACCGGCCCGTTGTTCGGCGCATGGGGCAACACGGGCGTCGACGAAGCGCGTCGCCTGGTCGACATCTGCCTGGAAGCGGGCGTCAACCTGTTCGACACGGCCGACGTGTATTCGGACGGTGAATCCGAACGCGTGCTCGGCGCGGCGATCAAGGGACGTCGCGACCAGGTGCTGATCTCGACGAAGACGGGCCTGCCGACCGGCGACGGCCCGAACGACGCGGGCACGTCGCGCGCGCGGCTCGTGCGCGCCGTCGACGCCGCATTGCGCCGCCTCGACACCGACTATATCGACCTGCTGCAGTTGCACGCGTTCGACGCGGGCACGCCGGTCGAGGAAGTGATGTCGACGCTGGACGATCTCGTGCGCGCGGGCAAGCTGCGCTATATCGGCGTGTCGAACTTCGCCGGCTGGCAGATCATGAAGTCGCTCGCGGCGGCCGACCGGCACGGCTGGTCGCGCTACGTGGCGAACCAGGTCTACTACTCGCTCGTCGGCCGCGACTACGAATGGGACCTGATGCCGCTCGGCGCCGACCAGGGGCTCGGCGCGCTCGTGTGGAGCCCGCTCGGCTGGGGCCGGCTCACCGGCAAGATCCGCCGCAACGCGCCGCTGCCGGAAGGCAGCCGCCTGCATGAAACGGCCAGCTACGGGCCGCCGGTCGACGACGCACGCCTGTACGACGTGGTCGATGCGCTCGACGCGATCGCGGAGGAAACCGGCAAGACCGTGCCACAGATCGCGCTGAACTGGCTGCTGCAGCGCCCGACCGTGTCGTCGGTGATCATCGGCGCGCGCAACGAGGACCAGTTGCGCCAGAACCTCGGCGCGGTCGGCTGGTCGCTGACCGACGCGCAGGTCGCGACGCTCGACGCGGCGAGCGCGGTGGCAGCGCCGTATCCGTACTTCCCGTATCGCCGGCAACAGGCGTTCGCGCGGCTCAATCCGCCGCTGCGCGGGTAAGCGGCGACGGCCAACGGACGTGGCCGTGCCGCACTACGCCGGCACGCCCGCGTCGCCGAGCCGCACGACCTTGTCGGTCGCGCCGATGACCGAACGCCGGTGCGTAATCGCGATCACCGTGACATCGCGGGCCAGCAGCCGCACGTGCTCCATGATGTCGCGCTCCGTGGCTTCGTCGAGCGCGGAACTCGCTTCGTCGAGAAACAGCACGGTCGGCTTGCCGTACAGCGCACGCGCGATCGCGATGCGCTGGCGCTCGCCGCCCGACAGCTTCAGGCCACGTTCGCCCACCGTCGTGCGGAAGCCGTCCGGCAAAGCGTCGATGAACGGCAGGATCGCGGCCTTCGCGGCCGCCTCGCGCAAACGCCGCGCGTCGCGCGGCCGGCCGAGCAGGATGTTGTCCTCCAGGCTTTCGTTCAGCAGCACGACGTCCTGCGGCACGACGGCGACCGCGCCGTACCAGTCGGCGCGGTCGATGTCCGCGAGATCGACGCCATCGACGAGAATGCGCCCGTCGGTCGGTTCGATCGACTTCAGCGCTAGCTTGAAGACCGTGGATTTCCCCGCGCCCGTCTCGCCGACGACGAACGTAATCGCGCCGCGTGCGGCAACGAAATCGACATCGCTCACGCCGCGCCCGTTGCCGTACGCGTAGCCGACGCGATCGAACACCACGCGCCCTTCGCGCGGCACGAACGCCGACGCATGCGACACCTGCCGCTCCTCGGGCGCCGTCCACATCGCCGCGAACGGCGCGAGCGCCGCGTGGGAGCGCACGCTCTCGTCGATCGAGCGCGCGAGCATTTCGAACGGCAGATTCAGCTGCAACAGCAGCGTGTTGAACAGCACGATATCGCCGATCGACAGCGCGCCGGCCGCATGACGCGGCAGGAGCAGCCAGAACGTCACGGAGAACTGGATCGCAAGGCCGAGACCCAGCAGTGCAAGAAAGCCGACATGCTGCATCACGTACGCGCGCCAGTTGTCGCGCTCGGCTCGCGCCTTCTCCGAGAAACGCTCGTTCATCCAGCGATGGCTGCCGAAATGCCGGAGCGTTTCCATCGCATTGATCGCGCCGCCGACGAACCGCGCATTCTCCTGCCCGGCCTCGATCGCGCGGTCGAGGAATGCCCGCGAGCGCCGCGCGGAAACGATCGCGATCGTCACCGCGATCGCGCCGTATGCGGCGGTGATGGCCACCACTTCGAGATTGATCAGCGCGCCGAGCGTGACGAGCGTCAGCACGATCTGCAGCGTGCCGGGGATCAGGTCCATCAGCGCGAGCTGCACGAGTACCGACAGCGCGCGGCTCCCGCGCTCGTTCGCGTTCTGGATTTCCGCCGGATTGTGCTCGACGAAGAAGGCCGTGGTCTTCTTCAGGATGCGCTCGAAGAAACGCGTGCTGGTGATGAATCCCAGATTCTCGGAACTCATGAAGGAAAGGTATTGCACCACGCGCTGCAGCGCACTGGACAGGCCCAGCAGCACCGCGTAGAGCACGAAGCCCGGAATCAGCGCGTGGAACGCGCCGCGATGCGACAGCGCGTCGATCAGGCGCGAGAACAGGTAGGGTGCGGCGACGGCGCTCGTGCTCGCCAGGACGACGACCGCCGCGACCGTCAGCAACATCCAGCGATCGGCCTTCCAGTAGGCTCGCAGCACCTCGGTAATCGGATTCGGCGCGTGGTGTTCGTTCATGACGCGAAAAACCGGGCGCGGCCCGGATGGCGACAGGCGGCCGAAAAGTCTAACAGGCTGACAGGAAAAACGTGACGGCGTTCGGCCGGCATCGCGATGGCGACACGCGGCCCCTGATGCGACGGAACGGCGGTTGGCTCTCACATTGACATATCGGTAAATCTCGATACAATCGCGTCATGGAATTGCTCGACATATTCAAAGCCCTCTCGAACCGGACACGCCTTGAAATCTTGCAAGGCTTGAAGGATCCCGTGAAAAACTTCCCTCCGCAGGATGAAGGGGACGTTCTCACGGTGGGCGTCTGCGTCAGCAGTATTCAAGAAGGCGTCGGACTGTCGCAGTCGACGGTGTCCGATTATCTTGCGACGCTGCAACGAGCAGGCCTGGTCGAAGTCAGGCGCATCGGTCAATGGACCTACTACAAGCGGAACGAAGCAGCCATCAGCGCTCTTGCCAAGCACATCGGGAAAGAGCTGTAATTTTTTACTCGAATATATCGATAATTCCCGATATCCCTTTTTACCGAAACGAGGATTTGCAATGAAAGCACTCATGCTCAAATCATTTGGCGGC
>JAJJMA010081147.1:0-13088 GCA_023529015.1 Papaver nudicaule
CCACAGTACCAAATCGGATAGACTGAAACCCTAGCTAGATGATATCACCTCAAACCTTATAAACAGATAACTTAATTCAACAAATTATATCTGATTGAAGAAAATAAATAACAAGAAATTGGGTGTATTAGATTCTTACTCAACAAATCGGCATAAATTAGAACCACAGTTTTCAGATCTTTGTTAACCAATTGGAGAGCAGCATATTCTTGATTTAAAATCTCGTGTTTTCTGAGGAATCTTTGAGATAACTATTACATGAAGCATACTCATCCATCAATTGATCATACTCTGAAATAAATCGATCCTTCATTGAATTTAGATAGCTATTGTTTCAGTCTATCCGAAGCAGCAGAAGAAGAAGAAGAAGAAGAAGAAGAAGAAGAACGAAGCAGCAGCCGGCAGCAGAAGAAGAAGAAGAAGAAGAACGAAGCAGAAATGTTTTTGGATCGAGGGTTTTATCTCTTGGACTTCCAGTAATACCCCTATGATATTATTAAAACTACGAAATTACCTGCGGTTGCGGACAAATCCACGGTTTACATGGACAAACCGCAACCGCCCCGCTAAATCATGCGGATTCGAAAATGAAACCGTCACCGGCCCGTTGGCTGAACGGTTTAGGCCCAAACCGCAAATTTGCGGGCCGGTCCGGTCTAAATCCGCGGTTCCGGTGGTTTTGCTCACCCCTATGTGGAATCATTAGCATCAAAAGAGAAAAGTTATAGGAGTCAAATATGAACCAAATTGATAAGGTTTTGGGCACTGAAGTGAGCAACACTTAAACATACAAAAGTAGTAACGAAGAAGAAAAAACAGGAAACGTAAATGGGAGCAATAAAGCAATCACTGCTGCTGCACCAGTTATCATAAGACCATGTATCAAGTCAGTCGAAGCGTATCATTTTCGCGAAAAAAAAAATAGATTCTTGATTTCCACTGGTATTTTGGATTAAGATTGATATTGATATACACCAGGGATCTGAGTTCAAAACTTACTGTATCAGGGTGGGCTGTTTTTCTCTGGCTACCTGGGCTTGTAGGTAATGGGGCTTCGGTCCAACTTTAATACTCCCTCCGTTTCTTTTATATAGGCGGAGGGACCAATTCTCTTAGGTTAAGAAAACATTTTTGAAGTAATAATTTTCCATGTTATTTCTTGGTTTACCCTTTGTCTTATTCCAAATACAATTACCTATGTGTTATTATTAAGGGTATAAGTTGTAAAAAGTAGTCTTGATAGTTGTACTCCGCCTTTAATTTGAAACATAGAAAAGTCCTAATTCCGCCCCATATAAAAGAAACGGAGGGAGTATAACCTTTATAATTGAAAAAAAAAATATATAGTGATACACGAATAAACCATACTCAGTTCAAGGGAGAAGACCAGTCAGTTTCAATTTTCAAAGGCAGTTCAAGATGAACTCAGCTAAAATTTGCAAAAAGTCATAAAGTTGAAAATCAAAACTTCAAAGGCGCGCCAGAGGGGCATGGAGGCGTCACTATAATTCCACCTCCACCTCCACGTCCACCACCACTTTGGAAACCTAAGAAAGACAGAAGAGGTGGATGACACACGAGAAAGAGATGCTCAATAAACAAGAACGCGATTTTGATCTCGCAGCTCCACTGCCCTTGGATTGGGAGGGGGGGTTTATAACCTTTGGATGAAGGGGTGGTGTGTTATTAAAAAAAATCATTTAAACACCTTTTCATCCAAGGGTTATAAACCCCCCACCCTCCCAATCCAAGGGTCACGTTCGCTGCGAGATCAAAATAATTTCGAATAAATAACCCTTTTTCATTTTCTCAAAGGAGGAGATATTTTTTTTTTTTGATATACAATAGGTTTATCATAGCTTTCGATTTGAACCGTGATTTTTGGCCTTGGACTACAAGACAAAACGGGGCGAATTCCCTAAAGTATCCTCTAAAATCATGAGATTATTAAATTACCCTCCACTAATTCTAATCTTAACCCAACCCAAAAATTCTCCTAATCTATTTCAGTTTCTATACTTCTGCCTCTCTCCCTAACTGCCGAAAATATTCTTCTCTTCTTCTCTTTTTTTTTCTTTCGTTTAAACGATGAATTCATCGACGATTAACGAAATTTCTCCGTCGATTAAATGCCGCCGAAAACTCCGAAGAAATTAATCCTTAAAATCTCCAATAAACCCAAGGATGCATCATTGAATCGAAACGAAGAAGAACAAGAAGAACCCGGTGAAGGAAGTGGCCAAACGATGCTACCGGAGACGAAACCCCCCCCCCCCCCCAATACAACCCGATATGCGTTATAGAAGGTGATTTTAGCAACCCCTATTGAATTATTTGAGTTTCCTTGATAAATTATACATCGAATCGATGAATTTATCTTCAATTTTATGTTGAAGTTTTCGAATCCAGAAAGAATTTCGGCCTAGGAATAAATTTAAATCTTAAGCCGAAATCATTTCGGCTTAGAGAAATTCAGATTTGTCTAGGCCGAAATTTGAACCCAGAGAAAATTTTGGCCTAGAAAAAATTTTAGATCTTAAGCCGAAATTGTTTCGGCTTAAGGAAATTCAAATTTGTCTAGGACGAAAAAAGAAACGTATCTGCCATTTTCAAATAGTATTTTCGGCCCAGAGAAACATATTATCGTGTAGGCCGAAAATGTTTCTGTGTAGCATGTTTAGATGTTTTTCATCCAAATTACATTGTGTTTTATCGATGAATGTTTCGCTGATGAATGTTTTTATGATACCAAAGAAGGGGACGGGAAGTTACTCCCCTTGTAAATGCACCAGCACTAGACCCCCGAGTCGGCGAGAAAAGAATAACGGCTTCGGTAAGGAATAAGATTACAGCCCCGGTAGCGGCTGGGGACGAAGAGTTGTTGCGGTCATTTCTTCATCTTCCCAGAGGGGGGTCTGTCATCCAAGAACCAGGAGACATGCCAAGAAAAGTTGCTAGAGAGGAGGAAAGCGAAGATGAACCTGTTTACGAAAATGATAACGCTAAGAGAAAAGGAAATAAGCCATGGATAAAAAAAAAGGCAAACAGAAAGAAAAATACTGCTACTTCTGTAGAAGGAGAAGGAGAAGGTGATGAAGAAGGCAAAAAAGAAAGAGTGAAAGGCACACATGTTCCTTCGGCCGATAAGTTCCTTGTTCAAGATGACGAAACCGACATCGGTTTTCCTCAAGATGGAGGACAAGTGCTCATTGGCTACCAGCAGTCTTGGGCGTCTGTGATCTATCGCATGAAGGTATTTGGCTAAACCTTGGTTGTTGTTTTTATTATGTCTTCTTCTCGATAATTAAGTCGTTTTGGATTACTTAAAACGATGATTTGTGTAGGATCACAAAGATGTTGTTCGGCTTTTGAGAAATCAAAGCGCGGCTGTTTGGGATATCAATGAGGAATTACAACCCATCCAAGATCTGGTTAAACAATCGGGACTATACCCAGCGGTCATCAATAGACAGAACGAGTATGACATGGTGACATGCTCCGCTATGGTTGAAAGGTTTCATCCAGAGGTGTTAACCTTTCAGTTTCCAAAATATGAGGTGGGTTTCACTTTAGATGATCCTGAGAAGGTGCTTGGTCTTGCGGTCGATGGGGTGAACCCGTGTGCTGAGTATGAGTCGAAGGATTGGGACCAACTAAAAGTTTTGGCCCTAGAAGTTCTTGGTTGGGATTCATCGAAGACCACTTTCGAGTTCGAAGCGTCCGTGGCCGAGAATCAAACTGGTATGATAGTTAAGAAGTGCTCCAAGATCAAGTTGGCTCATTTGAAACCGAGTTCGGGGGAACCAAGGCAAGAGTACTAAAAAGAGAAGAACAAATAAGGAAAGGAGTAGAGAATCCCGTGCCCCCCGTGAACCCTGACCACTATAAATACTATGCAGGTGCGTATTTGTTGTACACTCTTGGAGCTGTTTTATTTCCTGACAACACGGGAAACAATCTGAGCGCGCATTTTCTCCAATGGTTGAGTCCGTTTAAGGATACAAGGAAGTACGCTTGGGGTACGGCTACACTTGCTTACCTTCTTGATGGCCTCTCAGTTGCCTCTAGGTGCAATCCGGTTAATTTAAGGGGGAACTTCAGCTTGCTACAGGTAATCGTCGACAAACATTACCCCTTGATTTAATTTTCATGCATAAACAGGGGCATTTTCGGCTTAGGATTCACCTTACACTTATGAGCCGACATAGTTTCGGCTTAAATTATTTTGCAACTATCAGGGCCGACACTGTTTCGGCTCTGAGTGTTGTATAATTTTCTGGGCCGAAAACATTTCGGCTGTGAGTGTTGTATATTTTTCTGGGCCGAAATTGTCACTGTTACTACCGTGTTGGATGTTGGCTTAAACCCTAACATGTTGAGGTTTAATTTTATCGTGTTTTGTGTTTAGGCTTTTACTTATGATCATTTTAAAAGCTTGGCTCCAAAGTCGGATGACCCTACGAAGATGCCAATAGATCTCGAATGGGCGGAAGGTATGCCTACTGGAGGAAAGTGGGTTTTCAAGAAACCAAGGGAAAAGGGTAAGGTTGAGAAATTGATAGAATTTAGGAAGAAGATGGACAATTTCGACTTTGAACATGTTGAATTCAACCCGTACAATATTTTCCAAGAGGAAGGAACGGAGGAAGTGCCATCAACCTCACTCGCAACCTACTTCGGACCAATTTGGTATCCAGGAGGGAAACTTATATACGACCTAAGGCGGATTCTTCGACAAATGGGAATTATACAAAATGTTCCGAGAGATATCGAGAATAAGTATAAGTTGGTGCCTCTAGGTCGTTCGAATGCAACACAAAGCACTTTCAGAAACTGGGTCCCCAGATATCACCCGACACCGGACTATAAAACGTGGACAAATCGTTATGACAACCTACTTCCTGCAACGGTTAACGCGTATGACCCCGCTCTTTTCGATGAGGGCAGTTACTTGAAAATTACAGGTAACGATGAGGAGCAAGCGACGGGATATGCAGACTGGTATGCCCAACAATCTCATCCTTTAGTCATTAACTGGGCTGAACAAGACATTGCGGATGCCGAAGAAGCTGAGAGGATTGCAGAAGAAGCTGAGAGGGAAGCTCAGAGGCAGGCTTCTCTAGGTAACATCAAGGTTCCCTCGACTGCGGGAGAATGGAAGAAGATGTGTATGACCATGGTAAGTGTTTTCAATTGATTTTGTAAGTGTTTTATCTTTTTTAATGTTAAGAAATATCTAACTAATATTGTTATTTGCATGGCAATAGGTCAAGCAAGGAACCGCTCTTTTGAAAAAAATGGGAGAAAAAATCTGGTGCAAAAAGGGAGGACTATCAGTGCAAGAGCAAGAAAAGTGCGTCGCGGATTTGACCAAAATCTTTGAAAAGGGTGAAGCTTCTCTTCGGGTGGAGGAGCCCCCAAAGAAGACCAAGAGGAGTCGCCAAGAAGACGAAGGTACGAGTGGAGGCAATGGACAAGATGGTCGTGGTCGAGGACAAAACAAGAGAGGTCGTTAATTAGTATTTCAAAACAATGATGGCTTATGGTTTTATTTTTAAGTACATTTGAATCGGTTAGGTTTCACTCTTTAAGTACATTTGAATCAGTTATGTTAAGTACAATGGCGTGTTTTAATATATATATATATATATATGTCTCTGTATGGTGTGTTTTGCATATAAACTCTCTTGCGTGTTCATAATTTGCCAATGACAGAGACAGTTTCGGCTCTGAAGGCATGTTAACACCCTGGGCCGAAACGGTTTCGGCCCATGAACCTGTTTCCATACCTAAGCCGAAACTGTTTCGGCAGACGATAGTTGGATTGTCGGCTTAGCCGAAACTGATCCAAGGCTTATTATATTAGAAATCAGATTTTATTTTTTCACTCTCTCTCCTTATCTTCTCTTCTACTTCTACTACTCCCTTACAACTAAAAAAGAACCTAAAGAAACAAAAACCCCCCCAAAAAATCATAAACCCTCAATCAAAATATAACGACTAGTAACACTCACCAAATCAGAACATTGGCATGGAAAGTGTGATTAGCAAGCCCCATTTTGAAGTTGAAAACCTTGGAGCTCAACCAGAAGAATCAATCCCCCCAAATGAAGATCAATCGGAGCAAGAACAACTCGGGATGCGTCAAGGAAGGTATTATACAGATACCCATCGACTTATTTGTGTGTTTGATTGATATACTAGTTTAAACACAAGATTTTTATGTGTTCTTTACGTGCCCAGAAAACTTTTCGGCCCATAAATGTAATCAAAACACCCAGCCAAAACTAACGCACTTTATTGATAACTTTATGGATTAGTTTCGGCCCATACATTCCAGGAAAGTGTGGGCCGAAATTTGTTCTTATTTCCTGCCCCTTCCACGTGTATAATTCAATTTCGGCTCAAGTAGGTATTGATAACTGTAAGCCGAAAATTTGTCTGTCTTACTTGTATTGATATTTGCAACAGCGAATCCCTTGCAATTGTGTTTATCAACCTCCCCCACCACCAATTCGTGAGGATGATCCAAGCGTGATTGAAACACGACGTGAAAGGGATGAACACATTGATCCCCTCTTCTACGACCACAACATTTGCGTGGGGAATATGTTCCTGGCCTGCGTAGGGATTATCGTGATTTTCTTCCTCCCCAAGTCGAATGATTTGTCGATCACGATGAATGGCAAGCAAATGTACCTCGTAATCTTAAAAGAAAGAGGGTTGGTGAGGGTGTGGAAATTTTTCCTTGTGGTTGTACACTTTGCGTTGAAGTTGCACGTCTCCGTCCACTTGTTGAGGCCAATGGAGGACCGAGATGGGAACTAATCCGCAGCCGAACACGGTTTGGAACTGGTTTCACTGGTTGAGTTTTATTAAGTGTTTTGGTATTGTTCTTCTTTTATGTTGTGGGCAGACTTAAACATCCTTTGATGGTGAGCCATTTGTATCGTTGAATTGTTATTTTGTTAGATCTTTGTTAGCTAAACTTTATTTCGTCTTGAATACTATCATTTGGATGTGTAATGTTTAGGTGCTTAAACTGTATTTTGGCTTACGTTATTTCATGTCATCAGAGCCGATACTGTTTCGGCTTACGTTATTTCATGTCGTCTGAGCCGATACTGTGTCGGCTTACGTTATTTCATGTCTTCTGAGCCGAAATTATGTCGGCTTGGGAAGACTGAATTTGTTATGAGCCGAAACTTGTTCTGTAAAGTTCCAACAGTAGTATTTTCGAAAAAATAGCCGTTGGGGCTTGTTGTCTATATAATTCAAACCCATCCCAAACTCACTTGCAACCAAATCTCTACTCCATAAAATGTCTCAACCTCCTTCATCCTCTTCTTCTCCTCCAAATAAAAGGAACATAAAAAAGGAGATAATTGATAACTACTACTACAAAAAACCTTCATCTACATCTCCTCCTCTATTCACTCCTCCTCCATTTAAGAGATGGTATCCATCTCCTCCTAGACACTACGGAAACCCAATTGTCAAGCGATGCAAAACTTCATCCGCATCCAAATCTTCTACCGGTTCTTCTTCTTCCTCATCTAACATTCAAAAACAACACAAAAATCCTCTAGACTCATTACCCGATGCGCCTAAACCCCGTCCTAAATTTACGTGCGGTGAAGATAATTGTCTTTGTGGCAATCTTATGTTGTTGTATCCAACTCCGAACGAAATTAAACGCCTTCGTTATGGAGTGAATTGGTCAAGATTGTGGTTTTATGTCCAACGAAACTTCAACGAAAAAACTCCCCGAAAAGTGGTGCGAGATGTGAATGCGTTGTCGGCACGATGGAGCAAAATACACAAAAAGGTTCAACAATTCATGCACTTGGGGAGACTAGTCCGAGCTCAAATTCAAGATGAGAACGAGGAAGAAAATGTTGCTAGGACTTTGAAGGAATGGCACCAATGGAAAGGGAAACACTTCAAGTACGAACAACACTACCATCTCATCAAGGATTTTCTCGTATCAAGATATGTGGATTGAGTTAGTTACCTCTTAATTAATACGGTTCTATCATTATGCTTTGATTATGTAATATTGGGTTATCATTAATGTAATGCTTTTATTTTATGAATGATGAATTTGGTATTTTAGAAACCGGCATAATACTTAATATTTAAAACTAAAGAGTTCGTCTTACAACACATATAACAAAGCCAAGCCGAAACACAGAATAAATTTCGGCTTGTAACCACAAAACAATATATCTGCCGAAAGAGTTTCGGCTCCACCGCAAAAAAAAGTTCTGAGCCGAAACTATAACATGGTTTGCATGGCAGAAATATGTAGTTTCGGCTCATACAGTATAACAGCATACTGAGCCGAAATTGTCACTGTCCATCTCGACAACACCATTGAGAGCCTACATCCATTTCTTCAAGTCCTACGTTCAAGTCCGGGATCCAATCTTTGTCTTCTTCAATTGCTACGTTCAAATCCGGCACTTCTTCAATTATTTGAACATCGTCATCCATTATTTGAAGGGCTTCTTGCATGTCTTGCATATCCTCAAAATCTTCATAGTCACTCAAATTAATGCGGCCTTCACGTGCAACTTTAATGGTTTGCGCCTTCCACATCGCCATTTCCCCGGAGTAATCTTCACACCAATCACCCGAGTAGTTGGGGTCGTAGCCCGGCCAATATGCACTATACGACAATGGAGGTATTGGGCAACCCAACTTGAGCTTGAGACCGATGAAATGATTCTTTTCAACAAAGGCAATAAAAAGCCTTCTACCCCTCAAAACTTCATCAAAAGGAACTCCCGGAGGTGCATAAGTTTCACTAAACCCAACGGAGAAATTGTGGACGACGCAATAAAATGTCTGCGCGATGAGGAAACCACAAATGGGAAACTTCATCCAATAATCCCTTGTAAGCACATCACTACCTAGTAGACGCTTTCTCATATTCTCATACTCCTCCTCTACTCCTTCGTCGCCTTTATCCCCACCTTTCAACATTGTGTAGTAAAAAGAACGGTTGCGTTCCAAAGTTTCGCACATCTTCTCGCGAATATACATGCACACGTCCCCCTTGTGCCTATCCTCCGAATCAAAAGGTCCCAATTGCTTCGCCACAACATGAAAACCACAATTTCCATCTTTTGGGACATCTTCTATGCTCTCAATATGGTTGTGGATGATAGGTGGAAGCCAATCCAAATAGTCGTCTTCCTTCTTATTTTTCTTTTTAAAACAAGAAGGACTCCATCCCCATGTTTCTATTTTAGACTTCGGCAAAGACTCGTCTTCCTTAATGTCTATCTTCGCCAAAATGCCTTTCCTTTTCTTTGCTAAAGTACGTTGTTGTTGTGGAAGTGTTGAAGGGCCACTTAAGCGACTTTTCTTACTTGGATTACTACCACTTACCTTCATCCCCGCGGCCTTCGATAAAATGCCTTTCCCTTTCTTTGCTAAAGTACTTTGTTGTTGAGGAAGTGTTGAAGGACCACTCGATGAAGCTCCATCCCTAGTTGAACGACTTCTCTTGCTTGGATTACTATCACTTACCTTTATCCCCTCCTTCGCCAATGCTTTTCTTTCCTCATCATACTTTGCTTGGACGTGTTCAACTCCGGATAGATCTCTACTCGTTGACAATATAAAGGAGTTGAGCTTCTGTTGCTTCTTTTTCGTAACCTTGGTACTTTGCCTACCCTTTTCGTCTCCTTCAATCGGTTCCAAAACATCGGCAATGGTATATTGTTCCAAAAGTGGCTTCAAACCATCCATTATCCTTTGCTGATACCATTCATGTTATCAAACTTCTCCATTAGAATTCTTCCAAATGGTGTGGCCCCAAACCCTTCCGCTACGCGATCGGTAGGACGAGGATGGAAACTCAATTGCTTCCAATGAGGATCTATAGCATCCAAAGGTATCACTTTATCCTTATACCCGGCACACATATGTGGACATGGAAGTCCCATTGTTGTCTTTATCGGACAAGTACAATTTGCTCTTGGCCTATACTTATGCTTCACCGCCAATGCCACTTGCTTCATCACCAACTTAATACACAAATGGGAGACATTCAAACTTAAATGCCTTATCCATGTACAATCCTTCCCATCGAGAAGAGGTTCTTCGAACTTGCACACTTGGAGAAGACTTTTTTCAAACTTTGTATGGATGTTTATAATATCACTTCTATGATACTCACGTATAGCATCAAACACGGTGACAAATGTATCACGACATCCAAAAAGATTTACCTTCAACCGGTGGTGAGCCGACTCACACATACTTGTTGCTTGGTTGTCGAAGTGTTTAATCTTGTTCGTAAACATATGCACGAACTTTTGCCGGTGCTTCAATACTTTATCTAAGTAGGGCATGATTTCCGGGTACTTGGTAACTCCCCAATGATCTACCAAACGTTGGTAATTCAAGTTGTAAATCGCCAAGGTTTCGGAAAAAACCAATGTTTCCCAATGTGTCGTGAATAATGCGTACTTCTCTTGCTTGTCGGCATAATCCTCAAGGAACTCTTCTTTCTTGGCTTCTCGCACTTCCGCCGGTAACTTTGAAATCTTCTCTAGTTCACTTATCTTCTTGAAAGGTTGAATAATCGGATGACATTTCTTCTCCACATTCTAACGTACAAAGAAAGTTAACGGCGCCGGGAAATACCTTTGTTATAGCCCACATCAATGCACTCTCATTGTCGGTTACTATCACCCTTGGAAGCTCTTCCTCGTATAGAGATTTAACTCTCTCTAACGCCCATTTGTAACTTGCCTTCTTCTCGTCTCTCATGAAAACGAAAGCCACGGTGAAGGGTGACTTCGTCGAGGTATGGCCAACAACGTTCAACAATGGCATCTTGTACTTATTAGTCTTGTAAGTACAGTCCATAATAAGAACTTGTGGAAAGCATAGATCCAATTTGAGACAATCCGGATCGGCAATTAATAGGTGAGTGACTTGTCTAAACTCATCCAATTTAAAATCCGTGGTGTAACCATTCGCCCTTGCCACTTGATACAATTGTTGCATCACATTCCTTCCTTGTGTATCTCTAATTTTTATTTGCATCCTTGCGTTGTAGATAGTTTGCCGTGTTGACTTGTTGCTTGGATCATCCAACTTCAACTTGGTAAGAATGTGACGTACTCCAATTCTTGCTTTAGACATCCGTTCAACTTGCAACTTTTCATGGGGTTTAAGCCTTCCAATCGTGGGGTGTCCGTGAAAATCAAATGGCCGTGGATGGTTATGACGACAATCCATGGCCGTTGAAAACTAGCTTGAAAGGACATTCTATCTTCCTTGTTTTAGTCTTATAAGGGATCTTGGGTGAGGTCTTCACATACACATAACCCTTCTTGGATTTATTTATAGATTTTCCGCTTCTCTCACAAACCATCACCAAACGCTTTTCATAAGTTTCTCTACCGATTACAACTGCGCACATTAGTTCTCTTGCTTGTTTCTGAACCCAGGCTATGACTTCTTCCCTTGAATACCACGTCTACATTTGTAAGAAAATAAAGTATTAGTTAGATATTATTTTGTAGGAAATAGACTAAGAAAATAAAACTATTAGTTACCTACCAATCCAATTCCCTTCAAATATTCCTCTCTAGAATCTTCGTGAATGGGCCGAGAAAAGAGCTCTTGATTTACATGGTTTGCGAGTGCGACCTATAAAAAAAAAGCGAAAGTTAGAATCAATTTCGGCTCACACGATAAACTACTATTCTCAGCCGAAACTGTTTCGGCTTTCAGGCTATTCATGAAACTTTGAGCCGAAATTGTCTCTGTGGTTTCCATATATTTTCAAAATTTTATCCTAGATTTCGGCTCAGATATTGAAATTATTGTATGGGCCGAAAATACATATTTCTCAGAAATATACAGGTGGTTTCGGCGCAGTAAAGATATGAAAAAGCTCAGCCGAAACTGTTTCGGCTTGCTCATTTTTCAAATTTTCCTAGCCGAAAATTTTTCTGGGCACGCAAAATACTCAAAAAATTCTCATCTTTTCATGGATTCGAGCTATAAAAACGAGTATAAACAAGATTTATAAGAATACCTGTGTATTAGAAGGATTGGGTTCATCATAAATCGGCTCATCAACCGGATTTGGCTCATAAAATCCATCTTCATCTTCAAAATGAGGTCCTCCAAGAGATGAAGAATCAACCATTAAACGATTTTTGTTGTTGTTGTTCTTGCTAGGAACTAACATGTAAGGATTTTCCAAAGGATTATCCATCTCAGAATCACTTGATTCACTCATGTTGAACCACAAAAATCACAAATCTCGCCAAAAAAACCTAGGTTTTTTTTTCCCCCTCTTCTCCCCCTAAAACCCAATGTTTTTCTCACCCAAAAATAAAAATCGGATTTTAGTTTTAAATTTAATTTAATTAAAATCATTAACACTAATCATTATCATTAACACTAATCATAAAAATTAGTGTTAAACAGTCCAAGGGTAGATTAGCATTTTTAAAAAAAATAATGACCAAAATATCCCCGTTTTGTCTTGTAGTCCAAGGCCGGAAATTTTTTGGATAGGCCAAAAATCACGGTTCCAAAAAAAAGGTGAAAGAATCTGTTTTGAGTAAGTTTTTTTTTTTATATACATGTCTATACATTTTAGGTCAAAGAAGTTGCGTCGGATAACTGGGACGTCTTGTCCGAATGAAGAGCTGTTACGAATGGATTTCCAGAAACAGCATCCACATCAATTACGGCTGTATCACCAGGCTTGCAGTCACCAGCTAGGACAGCTTCACTTAGTACATCTTCAATGAGATGAGTGATAGCCCTCCGGAGAGGCCGGGCGCCGTAACTTCGGTCATACCCCTGCTTGCAGACGAGGTCCACAATAGCTTCAGATACCTCGAGGCCGATGCCCAGGGACATTAGTCTTTCTTTCACCTCCTTCAGCATTATGCTTACAATCTCCACCATCTGAAAATGGAAATGCATCACTCTGTTCTGTTACTAGTGCTTATGGACAAAAATATTTGGAAACAAACCTGTGTAGTCTCAAGTGGACGAAAAACGACAACCTCGTCCAACCTGTTGAGTAATTCCGGCCGAAAATA
>JAJJMA010081165.1:0-11163 GCA_023529015.1 Papaver nudicaule
ATCTTCTGGTTCTGCCATCCTAAGCTTGTGTGAACTCCATAGATTGCTGCCACCACGTTTTTAGAGTTTGTTTCCAGTTTAAGATGAGTTATCCCCATCTCCATAGCCCACATGACTGCCTGCAACACAGCCTCACACTCAGAATCTTCCGCACTCAAAGTTCCATGCTTGTAGAAGCACCTTGATCCCCGATGTGCCCCCTGCAAAATTTCGCACGATTAGTCCAATGCCACAATCCTTATTTCTAACTTTAAAAGATGCATCACAATTTATCACAAGATATGGAGCAGATGGCGATTAGTTCATTACTTTCTTAGGGTTTTTGTTTATGACTTTGTTTCACAAAAATTGGGTGACTGAATACACTCATGTCTGAAGGTGACCAGTGACCTTGCTTTCATCTTTTATTTTAACGTTCTTTATAACTCACCGTAGTTTTTTTTTTTTTTTTTTTTTTTGAAGAGAATATTTTGACCCGTGTTTCTCTTATCTGTCCTATTTTTCCAATCTTTACCCATTTTATCCATTAGTGCAGGTTAATGCCAGTAAACCCTCATGGAAGACTGGGTCATCCTTTTTTGTGCATTACTGCTGAACACACAGTTACTGACGTAGGCACACATTTACTGTAACTGGTTATAACAAGTAATTTTTCTGAACATGTTACAGTTTACAGCAAGCAATCATTCTGGATTTATTGTCTTATGGAGCTTTGCCCAAAGAGCATCACAGTATAATGAAAATTCCCAATTGGAGTTTGGAAAGCAGTCTTACTTGCATCTGAGTCGTACATCTTGATTTGATTGTAACCACTGTAACCATCCATGAATGAGAACATATCATGACCGCAGGTAGCATCCACCAACATGTCGATGTTGGGCAGCGGGAAATCATCTTTGGGACAGCATTTGTTCAAATCTCTGAAGTCTACACAACATCTGATTTGACCATTTTTCTTCTTGACTGGTACTACATTAGCTAGCCAAGTAGGATGGTGAATGGGTTTGATGAACCCTGCAGAGAGTAATTTTTGAATCTCGATTTTGATTTGTTCTTCTATCTCGTGTCGAAAATGACGTGGTTGTTGCTTCACCGTCTTAGAGCCGGGTAAAATGTGAAGATGATGTGTCACCAACTTGTCGTCCAGCTCGGGCATCTCTTTGTAGGTCCAAGCAAAAACATCCTGGTATTCTTTGAGAAGATTAACCAAGGCTTCATGCTTCTCTGCTGATAAAGATGAGCTGACAGAGATAGGTTTAGGTACCTCATCCGTCCCTATGTTGACGGTTTCAAGAGCATCAGTGGTGGAGTTGGATCCATCTTGTAGTTGTGGGGCTTCCTGAATTTGTTCTTCTAAGGATCCTTCATTCTGATAACATTCTTCGATGCGGGGATATTTTCCGCCACCCTCCCCTGTTAATTGCTAACACTTCCGTCGTGAGTAGATGGTTCTACCCTCAGCATCATATTGAGTAGTGAAATTGTAACTTCTTTTGGAATAAGGTGATTCATGAGAGATAATCGAACCATACCTAAGAAGTCCTGATGAAGCAGGTACGCCCTCCATGTTTTCCTCAGCTAGCGTGGGGGATGATGACTTCTCGTCTTTGATGGAGGCCCACGCAGGTAAAGGAATACTGTAGACTTTGTTAGGTGGCTCTGGTGTAGTCTCCTTTGGTTCTAAGAATTCTGCTTCATATATGGGTGAATACGGAGATGCCGATGTCGCGACACGAATAATCTCTTTATCGAGCACTGCCTTCATACATTGGTGATATGTAGAAGGGACGACTTTGTTGTCGTGGATCCAGGGACGTCCCAGGATCATGTGGTAATCAGGATCTTTCTCGATGACATGAAACTTCACCCTTGATTGGATGGGTCCCACCTTGAGATCTAGATTGACATACCAGTAGGTATTAATCCTGTTTCCTTCAAAATCTTTCATTACAACAGGATGATGCACAATTTGATTTTAGGAACTCTAGCGGTGCGGAGAGTCTTCAGAGTTATAATGTTAGCAGCAGCTCCAGTATCAATCAAGGCTCTCTTGAACTCCACGTTTTTGACATGCGCCGTGACGTATAAAGCTCGATTATGACCTTCTTCGGCCATCATGTCTTCTTCAGTGAAGGTAATATCTTTCATCATGGGATCAGATGCGAGAGACATCTCTGAAACTTCCAGTGAGGGTGGAGTTAAATCCGCGTTGAAGGCAATGCGGTAGAGAGCAGCAAACGTGTCTACTCTCTGTCCTCTTGAGAAGTGTAATAACTCACACAAATTCTCTATTAAGAAGCTATCTTCCTGACTCATAGGTTTTTCGTAAGTGGTGAAACTCTGGACGTGTTGGGGTTGGTGGGAAGATTCATTGTGCGTGTCTTCAGTCCCCAGTCCCTTGTTGACGGAGTCGTCTCCAATATTAGCATGCTGCTCAGCTATTGTATAGAGTTGTGGGAAAGTGCAGGGTCGGAATTTCCCCATCAATTTTTGATGACGTGGCTCCATCCCTCCTATGCAAATCTCCACCAATTGTGACTCATCCATCTTCCTGCTGTGATAATCCAAAGTTTTGGCCCTAAACCTCTGCATGAAATCTTATGGATTCTCCTCTTTTCTTTGACAAGTCTTTGCCAGATTTGAAATAGTAACTTGTTTAGGAACAAGAGTATTAATCGTGGTTGCGGAGGTGGCCCCTACAGAGGTAACAAGGGACCCAAACATGATTGCAGAGGTTGTAGTAGTGGCGGCCCCTACCACATGAGGCATGGTAGGCGTGATAACAGGGGATTGAGGTGAAGTGAACCTCACAACATGAGGTTGGGCGTCTAAAGTAGTGAATGAAGGCAACAAATTGGGCCCCACAAGGGGAGACACGGCATTGGTACTCTGAGAGGTGACAGGAGTCACGTTTTTTATGGTGGGACCAGCAGGGATGCTGATGACGTCCCTAGTTTGAGGGTGGTGGCCCCAACATGAGAGAGGGGAGGCGTGAAGGAGGGGATGAAGTGGTCCCCACAGTATGAGGTGAGGTAGCCACGAAATTAGGGTTGTGGGACGTGATGTGACTCACGTTTTGGATGGTGGGGCCAGCAGGGGTGATGGCACCACTAGTTTGGGTATTGGCAGCCCCACTTGTAACATATGGGGTTGTGGGACCACTGGTTATGTTTGTAGAGTTTATGTTCTCTGAACTCTGCCTCCTAGTTTCAACCATCTTTTCTTACAACTGAGATAACGACCTCCCACTGTGGTCGCCAAATGTTTTAGGTATAAAACAATAAAGAGAATCTGAGGGGTAAAGTGTGAAGTGTAATGATGTAATATGAAGTTGTAATGGTATTCGAGATGTCAAGATCGAACAAGACTCACCTAAACCAAGAAATGGTCGTTCGAGTATTGCTTCAGTTACAAAAAGAGGAAATAGGGTTGGTTTAAGGGAGGGAAGCCGAGAAAGATGAGATCAGAGAATTGCTATGATTTCTGTGATGTTGTGAATAAAGGTTGCTAAAAGAATGGATATTCAGTTCTCACTAGATATTGAATGCTGAATGAGAAGAGTTAATCAATTATCGATGAGATGGATTGATTGTACTTGCACTGAATTAAACTGTTTTGTTCTGTTGAACTTGTATTGTTTTTCCAAACTGGTCGAGTGACCTATTTATAGCAATAGAATTCCAACTGATCTCGTAAGAAGTGGAAGAAGTGGAAGAGTAGGAGTGTGGAGTAAGTGGGACCAGTTGTTAAGAATCTTGCGCCTAATATTAGGGAAAACTAACAACCCACTTTCTCATCCCCTCTTTTCAACAACGTTCACACGACTTAGTTTCTTTCCCGTTGAGTGATTGAGTCGTTGCAATCACACGTGCCGTAGACCACCAAACCAAAACCCTAAAGAATATCCCCCATGTAACTTACTTGATTCTCGTAAGATTTGGTAAGTATTGAATATTTGTTAAGTCAAAGCTGACTAAGTGCAAGTCGTACCAATTACTGGTAAACTCAGGACTTCGCATAAAAATAGAGATTTAAGCGATAAGCTTGTGCATCTCTTTTAGGTTTGGTTTAAGGATTGAGCCGGGCAATCGCCGTTTAAACCAATGATAATAGTCTAAGGATTGAGCTATGCAATCGCCATTTAGACTGAGAGGATTTCAGCAACTCTCTGTGGCAATAGTCAAGTAAATACGACTTTTTGTTTGCCATAAATATGAGAAATTGGCTTGTGGAATATAATGCACCAACTCCCTGAGTAATATAGACATATGAATGTCCAAAATAATATAAGTCATATCCATGAGCCATGATTAAGAAATGTAGCACTGATTTATAGAAGCAACTCTATAATCAGGAAAACAGACGAGTGATGCTAACACAACGTAGCCATAATCAAGAGTGCATGAGTATTTCCAATTCAAGACCTAAAGATAGGCCACATGAATGATAATAAGCTATATTACATAGCATAATAATCTTATTAGGAAGTTAGGTATAGGATGTATAGGGATGAACCATAACATTACGTTATATTCAGATTTCTGGACAGTTTACACGTCACTCACTCCAAAAATCACCCAGGCCAGCCTATATTCGCTAAAATCACGAAATTTTAGTATGTTATGGGGAACTCACAGATGAGAAACTTTCATGAGGGAAGTTCTCCTGGATCCTCACGGATTAGCCCGTAAAAATCAGTCTTTGAGGCAATTCGTAATCTGCCAGATTTCCGAATTTGATTAGGAAACTTAGAATAGCATGGATTCAATAAAGACCATAATCATCTAGGACTTGGATCAGCGGGACCCATAAGTAGAGGTAGCTCAAGGATGAATAAGTGGGATTCTCAAGCTATGGCGTGTGATAAAAGTGGGGTCTACAAGGATTGCAAGCGTATGCGAGCAAGCCTCGTATGAGCAAGACTTGTATACGAGCAAGCCTCGTAAGAGCAAGACTTGTATGCGAGCAAGCCTCGTAAGTGAGCGGGCCTTGTATACAAGAAAGGCTCGTATGTGAGAAAGCCTTGTATACAAGCAAGGCTCGTATTTGAGCAAGCCTTGTATACAAGCAAGGCTCGTGTATCAGTAAGGATGGGGACGAGCAAGGCTCGTGCATGAGTGAGGACGGGGACGAGCAAGGCTAGGGACGTGAGTGAGGATGGGGACGAGCAAGGTAGGGTTGCTTAATAGCATAAACCCTAATATCACGGCTGTGATGCATGTAGGGTTAGAACGCAAGGGTTGCATGCGTGCTAGAGACGCATGCATACAAGGGACGCCCGCATATAAAGGCTAGGATGGGATGCGAGGCTAGGACGTAAGACAGTGCACACGCAAGGCTGGGATGCGTGTGGGATGGGATGCGTGTAGGCTAGAAACCAATTCTCTTATCCCTATCATAAATAAATTCATACCTTGCCTTGAGCTATCCACCTGACGACGCCAAGATGCCAGAAATTAGTGCAAAATTACTCTTGCGACCTCCTCACCAAAAACCACCATCAACAATAGTATTAAGCGAATACAGACGCTAGCCTACTATCAGACTTCGAACTTGAATGTATAGACTGAATTAACCCTCCAAGCAACTCAACTACCGTTATGCTCATTTGTCTCTTGGTTCCCGCAGAAACCTACGCACTTGATTCCCCTAGCTGATTTCCTTTACTGGCCTAGGATTTGCTCCACAGTCTTTCGTGAATACTAGCGCTACCCTGCCTCTAACAGGACGCCTGGTTGTACTCGATTTCTCTTTCAACGAAGAATACGATAGGTGAGCTCCTTTAGACTTAAAGTCAAGGTTGATGGAAATCGATATACTAATTAGAGTTTATTGATCTAGCCTAACTAGCTTTACCTCGTAACACGTGATGAACTTGATACAAGACCTAATTCCTGAATTGCGTTATGGATCTTCTAGGACTTATAACACTGAGTGCAGTCTACAAAGCTTCTATCAGAATCTTTGGTCTTTTAATGATTGACTGACCGCAATAATACAATCGAACTAAGATAAAGGATCGGGATTGTTAAATGCGACATGTTATTCACGATCCTCAAGTGAAGTGCTTCAACAGTCTTAGCCTAAGAAAAAGGCTTCGAGATGACGACCAACCTTTATGCAAGGATACACAACAATGTGTAGAGGATACAAGTTGTATCTTTGCATAAGGTCATCTATTTATATTGATCATCAAGGGAGGCTTTGCTTGAAAGTTAAGCAACCTTGAGTATGGCTCAAGTAAGTTCTCGAACTTTAAAAGACCATAAACTTATTTGGAGGTCCAACTCAATCTTCTTCTAACCCGTTGGGAAAATAGCCTAAGGTAGTGAGAAGATTCGCCTTGACCTAAGTGAAGAATGTGGCAATGGCTTAGCAAACCATGCAATAGGGTTCGCGTGAATATATGTGAACGTGAAAGACTATGGTGGACAAGAGTTCCATGGGCCTTAATATGAACGTGTTCAAGAACGCGTTCAAAAAGACCAAAAACCTCAAAAAGAAGTTTTGTACATGGCATGGTATGAACGCATTCATGGAGTGATAGTTGAGGTCATGAATTTTCTGAACTTGGTATGAACGCGTTCATAACATATCACTCGAGTTGAGGAATTTTTCTTCAGTCTTATGAACGCGTTGGTTGGTCAGGTGTAAATTCAAGAACTAACTCTATTCCCACAAAGTTCTTATACATTGGTCATTATGGAAAAAACTTAGGGCTATTTAACCGATGGTACCCAACAAATGACCGATTGCGGATTTTGGTACCCAATAATTCGGATATTAAGGGTTGGTACCTGAATCTGACGTTGATCGTCACGACCAGGTTTGACCAGACAGTCTTTTATTTTTTTATTTTTGAATTCTATTTTTATTAATTATTTTCGTTAATTAATTATTAAAAAGACATTATTATTAAACCTATAATTTCAGAATGTTTTACTTAGCTGAGATTAAAAATAGGGAGTTCTCTCAATTCTTAGAGTTCTTGGTCCCACCTAAAAATATTATAGCCAATCAAAGAAATACACAATATTTACCTCAAAATTTCAAGGGCAATAACTTATCCATTCTTAAACTAAAATTCCCTTTTATCTTCTTCTCCGCCTCTCTTCTCTGCCTCTCCATCTCAAGGGTTTTAATCTTACGAAGATAATCGCAGCTTACAAGAACCCTAAAGGTAAGGAAGTTATTCTTATTGATTGTTTTTCTTACCGTCAACCGATTTGAAGACATCGGTTCGTTCACGGTAATCTTTTGAATGATTAGGTTCTTATTGTGGACAATGATTCAGGTTCTTGAAGAAGACTTCACAAAATGTTTGGTTCTTTTCCTAACTAATCATGTTAACTTGGTAAACCCTAACAAGGAGAAAAATCCTATTTTCAAAAGCCTAGGATTTTTTTTTTTTACCAGGGTTGCTGGGAGTCCAAAAGGGCAGGTAGGTGTGTGTTGTTGCAACAGGTGCATTAACTGTCTCTGGCTATAGTTGTACCACTATCGCGTCCATGACCGTATGGTTTTGTCTTTTGGTCAAAAATCTGTGTTCTGTTAATAGGTTAATTCTAAAAGTTAATTCTACCATCTTATTTCTTTTAGATTCCTCTGTTTGGTGTATTGGTTCCATATTTCCATGCCATTCAACTAACTAATGTATCCCCTTCGCTATGTGAAGGCATTAATTCATGAAATAGCACAAAAGACCTTTTAAAATGAAGAATCAATGTTGAATCGAGCCCGTAATTAGAATTGAGTTTTCTGTATGCCTTAATTCATTAGTTTCCTATGTTTGATTGCAGTTTTATATGTGTTAGTGCAACGGCAATTAGATTTGAGTTTTTTGTAAACAGATATGGCAAGTCTATGAAGGTGGTGTTTTCTTCGTGATATTATTATTCTGGATTTGGGAGATGCGAACAACGTTTTAATCCCAAAGACGTTGTTACCTGCATCCCTATTTTATGTCTTTTTTTTAGTCTCCATTCTCGCCTGAACAAGACCTACAGCTACAGTGGATTGTGGGTGATGCATTTACAAATTGAACATCCAAGAGCTAACACCTACTCAGTCTCAAGATGACCCATTACTTCCGCATAGATATCTACGGACGAACCAAAAGTCACCAAGGTTCTTACATATGTTGATTTTTCGTTTTCCACCAAAAGTAGTACCCTTCAAAGACAATAATCTCTATGATTGAGCCAAAGGTTAGGCATTGTTATTTAAGTTCTGCTTTGAAGCGGCACTATAATTTAACTGCAACTGCAAGTGATTGTCACAGACTTTGTTGCAACTCCGTCTACAGCTATTTCTTTCAAGGTCAGTAAGATTGTATTTACCAAATTTTGTCTGCCCCAAAAATGTTCCTTGGTTTGTTAGCAAGAAATAAATAACGTAGCATACAATAGAACTGAGTAACATGTGGGTTCCTTTAGTTAATCAATTAACAAAATGAGAAGTAGTTGCAGACCTAGAGAGGGTGGTGATGAGAAAATTGTATGTAGTTTACTTTATGGAGTAGATCTATATGCTTCTTTTAGTTAGCAATTTTTTTTTGTTTCTCCTATAGACAAATATGGTAACCCTTTTTTAGCTTATGTGTAGTGCAAGCAGAGATGTGGAGCAGTGTAGTGCAACCTTACCAATTTTATATGTCACTGCCGTCCCAAGAATGGGAAAAGGAAACACATTACATCCTAGAGTTTAGTGGCACTCAAGCCATATATTCTACAATCTCTCCTTATCAGGTATATGGGAGAAGGTGTGGTAGTGGTACATCTTCTTTTTTGTTCACAAAAGGAAGAAAAAAAACACATATTCTTAACACATATTGCTATATGTACTCAAGCCATATTCTTCTTTCATTGATTTGTTTCTATAACAGACTAACTTGCTCATTTAAACCTGTACATGGTCGGTTGTTTGTAGGGTTCAACTTTTCTGGAACTGGAAATTCAAATGGAAAGAAAAGGTTGGATCAACACATATTACTTTAATTCAACACTTTGAAAGAGCATACTCACTCCAGTAAATCATACCTCATGCTAAAGATTGCAGGTAACATATTTGGATTTATGAGCAGATATTGGAGGGGATTCTTAAATTTACGCAAAAATAGACATAATCTAAGAACCTATTTTGAAACTATAGTTCATACAAATACAGTATACACAATCTGGGTAAACAGAATCCAGTATTCATTTGTTTTTATTGTTTGAGAATATTAGTTAGAAATCCTGATTTAACTTGAGCTTGGTACTTTAACTTTAGTGTTTGAGAATATTCAACTTCTCTTTTGATTTGATTTTAGATTATGTATAGTTTTCACTTTTTGTAATGATATTGACAACTCAAAGAACCGTGGGAAAAATCAAAGGCTTCATAGGTATCGCTGAGATGGGTCTAGGAAAAATCTGGGATATATGGTTCCTGGATATATACATGGTAGCGGATAACCAAGACTGCTGAGATGGGTTTAGGAAAAATCTGGCATATATGGTTCCTGGATTTATACATGGTAGCGGATAACCAGGACTAAGATAGATTTTTTTATTTGACTTAGATTCATTTTTTGCTTGGTTTTTGTGAACTTTTTTTCCATCCTGCATATGTCCCACAACTACCTTTATGAAGAATAATCCAGTTGTTTGTTTTAATCTTTAGTTTTTGCTCTAATTTCAAGTCTGTTATTTATTTTCTATTTCGTAGCTTTTCTTGCAGCAATACCGCGAAGAAGGTATCCAGAGGAAGCGAACTATTGATGCGGATTGGAAACTCATACGTCACTGCTGATTTATTTAATGTAATGGCTGCTATTTCCTTTGCCAAGAAGTTAAATCCTATAAATATGAGCTTTGAGGGGTGATTTTCTTCTATCATGCATAAATCAACTCAAAATTGTTTGTGAAATTCAGAGGTGATTTTCTTGAATCTCTATTTTTGTTAAGAAACCCATGTAGAGTTTTACATTCATAAAGGTTATGTCTTCATTTTCTGCACGTGAGTTTTCTCATAAACCATCACATTATGATGATCTCTCCATGCAACAGTAATTTATCATCTCATAGTCTTAAGATAAAACAAACACTGATATTCTTTGTCGAATTGTTTCTGTGAAGGTATGGTGGGCGGACGATGAGGGCGTTTCCTTCTTTTACATGCAGCTGAATGGAATATTGATGATGTTGTATGCTAGGTACTGATCATCTTTGGCTTTTGTTCCAACTCCTTGCAGTTTTGGATCAGTAAGGGACACTGTTATCATGGCACATCGATAGATATTTGGTTGTGCACGAAGCATTGGATCAAGTAAAACTCTCTTCTTGGTATCTCTTGATGATTATGAATCACCTGCACTTTAAAGTGTCATTATATCATATTCCACTTGCATTAGATATGCTGTCTTAGCTCAAATGGAAGAGCACATGGTTTCTAACCATGTAGCTGTGGGTTCGACTCCCACAGATGGCATTGTTATTTGAGTAGGCTAAACTTACATGCTTTTAAAGCCTAGTTTTTTTGGGGACTATGGTGATTTAATGGGGACTGTGGTCCTCCAAAAATCGTCATGGTTTCCCTCTTTGAACTGTGACGACTTGTGAAAATCGTCACGGTTTTTGCTTTCTACTGTGACGATTTTTGGAGGACCACAGTCCCCATTAAATCATGACAGCCCCCAAAAAAACCAGGTTTTAAAGACAATATCAGCTATTCACTACATAAGTTTTTGTTTCTTCTTTTTCTTTTTAGGTTCATATTTAATATAGAATGAAATATACTACCTAATCTCGGGTAGAAGAATCCAGGTCTGAACTTATCGAATCAATTGAAAGTCAGTTTCCTGATAAAATTTGGTTCTAAGCTGTCTTTTTAGATATATCAGGCAGTTGGGCAGCCTTATCAAGGACAAATCTTCTACACTTTAGCTTTTCATCTGTGTCATTTCTGAGATTTGAATAGAATCTCATGACTGCTCAGGTTAGATGGTATAGCTAATTATGAATCAATCCTTGAACTTGTGCATGGATTAAACTTAGATCGAATCAATCCTTGAACTTGCACATGGATTAAACTTAGAAAGTAGGTTTCTTAATTTGGATTGAGCTTCCCAGGAAATGGGCTTCTGCGCCTGTATCTAAACAGGCGCCGTTAAGCCATGAAAAA
>JAJJMA010081184.1:0-14304 GCA_023529015.1 Papaver nudicaule
AAAAGAAATTCTGAATCAAACTTTCATGATTATAAATATGTAGTGTCTGAGATGGGAGAGACAGATTTTAATCCGTAATTATAGCCGACATTTTTAAGTTTAATTAAGATCTGTTCTAGTAGTACATTATCTTGTCTAATTAGTCAGCACCCATCTTAACCACTAACTCTCACTAATTACATTGTTATCAACAAAAGTTAGAGAAACCTCCCATTTGCTAATTAGTATAATTTAGAAAGACCTGAGATCCTAATGATGATTCGAAAGCTGTTTAGGTTAAAGAGAAAATCGAATGTTACAATACATGTTGATATTTACAAATGGGATTTGAAACGCGCATCCATATCTTAATCTTACATCAACCAACTCATGAAGTTAATTTTATCATATTCTTATACTGCTCTACTTTGAAAATTAGCTATTGAATCGAAAGTTAAACTATATCATCGTTAGGTGTATGTTTTGGCCGGGTATGCAGTGAAGCATGGTTTTTAAAATCACCGATTCACGATTCTGAATCGTACGATTCGACTCACAAAAATTCAAAACGATACGAATCGCTGTTATGAATTGCTAATCCAATGAATCGTACGATTCAAAATTGGAATCACCGATTCGACTCAAATGTTACGATACACGATTCTTTTTCTCTTGTTTTTTTTAACATCAAAACTAAAGATTAAGAGGATGCAATCAACATAAATTCCAAATTTGAAATAATCACTACTTCGCTCCTATTGTGGGATACACCTATATCCCCAATTTCAGTGAAGAAAACCCAAACTAATCCTGAGATGGTGTTTTGAAAAATGAGCAAGAAGAAGAAGACCAAATTCAATTCTGATATTGGTCGTGATGTAAAACTTATAGAATCAGGGAAGGAATGGTTTATTTTCTACGAAAAAGATGTCGAGGCTCGAGTCTTTTAATGTACCAAACCACCCCTTTAGGTTAATGAGAAACGAAAAACACGGTATATCTATTTTCTAAAGAGTGTTAATCAGGATCATCCATTTACTATACATGTCAATTTGGTGTTATAAAGCTTTGACGTGGCAAATTCATTTGGACTATCACATTTTGACTTAATTTTTTTTTTTTAATTAAGGGAAGGACGCTTATATTTCATATCTCCACTCAATGTTCTTTGGCGCATACATGTATTCATATATTTATGTGTAACATTTTGGTACATAAAATTAAAGAGTCGATTATGAATCTTCGATTCACGATTTTATTTGCGATTCGATTTTTAAAAAGGAAAATCGATTTTATTTGCGATTTGTAAATGCAACAAATCTGCATCGACACGTGGCGTACGATCAAGCATGGAGCAACTTAAAGCAAAGCAAGATGCACAGAAACAATTCCAAAGGATCTTCACAACTAAGGAAAGGGCTAAAAAGTAATTAACCCACAGAGACATGTGTCACACAAAGGGGATGCATGCAATGACTCAGCTAAACATACTTACCCTATATGAAGGGATAATGCTGCTAATAATTCATTAAATATCTTGTGAGGAAAATTACAAGAATGAACTGCTATACACAGATACCCCTTAGCAACCCAGAGCACCTATTAGCAACCAGACTAGCTATGTACAATGGAATCTACAATCTGGACGGTGGCATGGTACCCTACAGACAAAACTGGAAGCCCATAAAAACACCAGAATAAAATTGGCACGCAGGCCAAGCCTAAAACTATTAGACTCACCATGTTGGCGTACTTGACCAGCCTCGGCCTTAGCCGACTCGGAAGACTACCACACTATGGTTCCTCTAAACCTAGTAGACTAAGTGACTCACCTAGCTAGCGTCTCACCGTCCTCAGAACCTGACTAGGGAGACTACCAACTAGGTTCCTCAACCCAAAAATAGTGAAAAACGGACCAACTCGCCACTGATTCACCAACTCAGACTCACGTCCTACTCAAGAACTGACTCGGCAGTCATCTGAGTTGGCTCCTCTGACGAGTTAGCCGATTTCCTTCACACGAATCGCACTCGTGTGTATTCCATGCTTGCATTCTCCACCTCCTGTAGTATATTAGGGCACCCGACATATTCTTCTAGGACACCACCATTCAACTAGGCACCCCTCTTCGCTAATACATCCGCTGAACTGTTAAGTTCTCTATAGTTGTGTTCATACACAACTGAATCATAAACCTTCAGCTCATGCTGCCATCTCGAGAAGACAATCCAAGGAATTGAACCTGAACTGAAAGCTTGAACTGCTGAAAGGGAATCTGATCGAATCCTCAGTTTCTTCACACCCCATTTCCGAGCCCAAAACATGCCAAAAACCACTGCCATCACCTCTGCTATGTAATTGGTTTTGTCTCCCAACCCCATTGACACAGCACCTAACACTTCACAATCATGGTTTCGAGCTATCACCCCCAAACCAGCTGCACCTGGATTGTCAACAGCAGCACCGTCCGTGCAGATTAGAAGCTCATCATCAGCAGGAGGAATCCACCTGCAACTTTGCTCTATACGTCTCTTTGGCTCTCTTCTTTCAATCTTGAAGTAGTTTAGGATATTGACATCCTCTCCCACTCTGATTGAGAGTTTGAATCTCTTAGCATTCTCTCTTATAGCCCTGTAGACTCTGTTCTTGAGTTTGTAGTCCTTAGTTTCCTTTCCTTCCATCCATAAGTCATTTCTTCTTCTCCACAGTTCTTTCTTGATGGACATGTTTGCAACAAGCCACAATCTTCTGATAAGAGGAGCTTTGTTCTTTGCATTCTTGTATGAGGTTTTCAGGTCATAGTCAGGTTGAATTCTAAATAAGGATTGAATCCAGTGCCATAGGAATTTAGCTGCCCTGCAATGCCATAAAACATGTTTAAGAGAGTCAGCACCATTGTTACATATCCTGCATGTATCATCATCATCAATATGGAATCTCGATATTGCACTGGTTCTTGTAGCACAACATTGTGGTCTCATGAACTTCCAGTTTTGAGCAGCAAGAGAAGGGTGTACACCCTTCCTCCAAACCAGCTTAGCTTCCTCCATAATTGGCCATTTCTTCCTCACAAACTCTCTTGCTGATTTGACTGTGAAGATACCCTTGTCATCAGGCATCCAAATGCGCACGTCTCTACCACCTAAAGGCTTTGGAAGAGCAGTCACATCCACTCCCACAGAGTTGAAAATGAGCTTTACATTCTCTGGAAATGACCAGTTGCCATCAGTTATCACATCACTTACACTGCAATTAAGGTCATATCTTCTAGCATTGAAACCTGCCATATCTGCAATGCACTTGTCAGAGCACCAAATGTCATAAAAAAGTGAAGTACCCCTACCATCACCAATGATTGTAGCTGTATTGGAGTCCACAATCTTGTGAACCCATTTAATGCCAGGAAAAATTGAGGATTTAAAGTGATCAATTTGTAATTCCCCATTGACCTTCAGATATTTGCCACGAAGAAAACTGTAGCATATTTTATCTGAGTGCCTAATGTTCCACCATAGCTTCATCAGCAGAGCTTGATTCATGTCTCTTAAGCTAACAAAACCCAAACCTCCTTCCTCATAAGGACAGCACAGCTTATCATAAGCCACAATAAATTTCTTAGAGACAGTACTATCCCCTGACCATAAGAAATTAGCTATGGCTGTTTCAATTGCTTCAATAAATTTATTAGGCCATTTGTAGACTGCCATGACATGAATAGGATAGCTTGAAATAACTGATTTGATCAGCACAATCCTTGCTGCAAAAGACAGCAACTTGCCCACCCAAGCATGCAGTTGTGACTGAATCTTCTCAATGATTAGCCTGACATGATCAAACTTTACACTTCCAGGAAGTAGCTGAACACCCAAATATCTGTCTGGATAGACTGCCAGCTCCATGCCTAAGATGTTGAGGACTGCATCTCTTCTATCATTATCAGCTCCACCAAAGTAAATTTTACTCTTTTGCCTGCTGACTACTTGACCAGACGAATCTGCATAAAGATCAAGCAAAGTTAGAAGATTATTAAGACTGTTGTCATCTCCTTTGCAAAAAACAAGTATGTCATCTGCAAAGAAAAGATGAGTAGGGGAAATCTTCCTCCTAGAGCACATATACTTCATGTCACCATTCTCAAACAGCTTTTTGATGTTTCTACTGAGAATGTCCTCAATTAACACAAAAATTAGAGGAGAAAGGGGATCTCCTTGACGCAAACCCCTTGTGATATTGAAGAAGTCAGCAGGACTGCCATTGAAGAGGATTGATATTTTAGCTGATTTGAAGATGTTGCTCAACCAGCAGCACCAATCTTGAGAGAAGCCATATCTCTTGAACACTTCATACACAAACTCCCAACTAACAGTGTCAAAAGCCTGCATGATGTCCAATTTCAGACCCACATTACCATGTAATCTTTGGATTTCCAGCTCTTGAATAAGCTCAGAAGCAAGGGCAATGTTCTCATGAATATTCCTGCCCTTCAAGAAAGCAGTTTGCTCTTCAGTGACAAGTTTATCAAGAACTGAGCTCAACCTTGTAGCTGTTATCTTAGTTAAAATCTTGAAAAAGAAGTTACTAAGAGCTATAGGCCTGTAGTTCTTCATGGTGTTTGCCCCATTCTCTTTTGGAAGAAGAACAAGGAAGCTACAGTTAACACCATTGGGAATATAACAACTTCTCCAACATGCCGTCACTGCTCTGATCAAATCTTCCCGGATAATTTCCCAGCACTGACGATAAAAGCTACCGGGAAACCCATCAGGACCAGGAGCACTATCAGCTCCAAGATCATAGACTGCCTTTTTGATCTCTTCCTCATCAGGCATGGCATCCATTTTCTCAGATTCCGACAGAGATATTCTCTCATGATTGACATTAAACAAGTCTTCATTTATTGCGCCTGCAGTTCCAGAAAACTTTGATTTGTAATAATCAATAGTCATCTGTTTTAATTGCTCATCATCAGTAATGATAGTTCCATCATCAGCAATTAATTCAGTGATTGCATTAATTCTTCTTCTTCTACGGATACTGTTGTGAAAGAAAGAAGTGTTGCTGTCGCCATCAATGATCCAGCTCACTCTCGACTTCTCTCTCAACATAATTGCGATATGAATTCTAGCCTCCTTTGACTTGAGTTTTGCTTCATTAAAAGCTTCAGCCTTCTCAGCATTAAATGGGTCTGAATCTGATTCTCTTTGAGTTTCCACCAACACAGCAGTGGCCTTCTTTAGGTTCTCGTGCACATCCCCAAACACTTCCCAGTTCCACTTCTTCATTATCTCCCTCAGCATTTTAAGTTTGGTGATGAAGACAAACACATAATTGCCCTGCACTCTGACTGACCAAGCATCTCTCACCATACGCATGAAGTCTTCATGCAAGTACCACATCTTCTGAACCCTAAAGGGAGGTTTGCCAATCCTTACTGATTCTTAAGGGAAGCCAATAAGAGGAGAATGATCTGAAATCTCTCTCGGGAGAGCAATGTACTTCCACGTTGGGAATTTCTCTAGCCATTCAGCTGTCATCACGAATCTGTCGTGCTTAAATAATACTCTATTTACACCCACTCTCTGGTTGCACCAAGTCAAGTCAGTACCAGTATAAGCTGCTTCAAACAGACCATTTTCACCCAACCATTTCCCAAAGTCAAGCATGACATTGACATCAGGATCAGCCTTAGTCGATTCCTTCTCATAAGGACGTAGGTAGCAGTTGAAGTCACCCACCACTAACCAAGGTCTGAAAACTGTCATTCCATGACATAATTGTGCCCATAATGGCTGTCTAGCCGGAATGGTGTGAGCTGCATGAACAAAAGAAACATAAGAGTCATCAATCTCTATTGTTATCCCTTGCTTTGATCTGTCTACGACAGTTGGAGTTGAAAGATCACATCTCCAAAATACCCAAGTATCACCCTCTGCTTCCTCATTATGAATAACATCAAAATTAAAGTCAGGCAGGTTAATTTCCTTTCTGAATTTAGAAGAAAACTTAACCAAAACCTCCGATATTCCTATCAAATCTGGTTTATATTCTCTCGCCAACTGCCTGAGTTTAGACTGAGATTGTGGCCTTCTCAGTCCTTGAAGGTTCCAATATAGCACCCGCATTAAATAACCTTCTTATTAGAGCTGTGCTTAGGCAGCTGAGAATCCTTCATAGCTTCTTTCTCCTTTTGAACTCTAGCTGATCTCCTTACGGCAGCAGCAGCAGCTTCAGCAACATAAAGCACCTTCTTCTTTTGGTAGTTACTGATCACCACATCATCGTCATCAGTAGCTGCAGTGTTAGCAGATGTACTTGACTCCATTGCAGAAGTACTTGATTCCACCCCAACTGTTTCTGCAGCTTGAGTTTCCGTCTCATTTACAGTTTGTGTCTCCCCAACAGCATGCTGCACTACTACTTCCTCATCAATTGTAGGCAACAAAGGTTGAGTTCCTAAGCTTTCATCAAATACCTCTGTTGTACCGTCAGTACCAACAGCTGCATTGTTACTAGCTTGTTTGACATATTTAGAAGAGGCTCTTCCTCTTTCTACATTCTTTTGAGTATCAGCTGCTCTTTGGGCTTCAAGAGTTTTGCTAACAGTATCCCAATTCTCCAATTTGTCCATGACAACATTTAGAGGTTCAGCTTCAGAGTTAGCATCTAAAGCTGCAGTCTGAAGGATTGCTGGTTCCTCAATATTTAGGGTTTCACCAGCTATATTCTCATTGCCTATGAGATCAATAGCTGGATTAGAGATCACATTCTCTGTTGTTTGAGCTGTAGGGACATCCACAACTTCAATTCTAACAGCTGGTTCCACTGCTGGAGTCTCTAACTCTTGATGATCATGCTCTGTTTCGTGCTCTGCTTCCCCAAGAAGAACTTCAAACTGCTCATATGTAGCTTGTTCCACTGTTGGTTCATTAGCTCTTTCCACAGCTCTTGACTTCAAAGTTTCATCACTACCATCAATCTTTCTAGCCCAATCATCTACAAAACCTAGGTCCACTGAGTCTTGAAGATACTCTCTTGCTCGATCAGTTAGAACCACAGTTTCATCATCTTCTACTAGAACAGGAATATCTGTAGGCCACACACTACAGCAAGGTCTACCCATAGTTCTTCCTGTTGGCTTCCACATCATGCCTTCTTTAGGTTTACAGTAGTCGAAATCATAGAAAAGACCACTGTCATCGACAATCTTACCATTATGACCTCCTTTCTTAGCTTGTTTCTTCTTTTGCTGAGCTGGTTCTTTCTCACCTCCAAACTTCTTCAGCAAAACAGGACACTTATCATGATCATGACCAAGATTGCAGCAGTGCTCACAATACAGTGGTCTGTTGGCTATTATTACTTCCTGAACAAAATCTCTGCCTTCTCCAAGAACAACTGTAACTTTGTCCTTGACCTTCTGTGAGAAGTCGACATCAACCAATACTGAAGGAAGATATCTGAAATCATAATTTAGTGTGGTTTGTGCCACTGAAATTGGTGTACCCATCATCTTTCCAAGTGTCATCATCATCTTCTCAGACCAGCATGAAACCCTAAGCTTGGGAAACTGACACCATACCGTAGCTACAGAGTTCTTCACCAAGTTTGGATCGAAGTTCTCATCCCAGTCTTGAACCTTCAGGGTTTGGCGACCTGAAATAGGGTGAAACAGCTTCCATTGTCCACCATATTTGACTCTTCTCTTCTGATCATCAGAGTTGAGTTTGATGTAGAAATACCTTCGTCAATGCAATCAACTGGAACTCATCCTCTTTGAAACCCCAATCTTTTGCAAGAGTTTTCTTGACATTAACGAAACTCAAACCCTTGAAATCTAATCTGCCAATCAGGTTGTGCTTCCATACGTTCAAACTCTCTTCATAATTCTCTTTTGCTTCGACATACGCTCCTCCATCAGGCTGTGATTTCACCGCCGGCAGTGATGAAATATCGAATTTCTCTGATAGTTTAGCAAAGTTCCTTCTTTTTGTTATCTCTGCCCATGTTTTCTTTACTCCTCCTCCTCCTGGTTTAGGATTCAGAGCTGTTGATGTACTTCCTTCAACCATCTCAGATCATTCTTGATGATCAAAAACAGTCGCCGGTTTTTGGTTTTTCCTAAACCCTAAAATATTAGCTCCGGTTATTTAGGATTTTAGTGTTTTTTGTTTTCTCGAAAATTTTCCTTTTTCAAAATTTTGTCTCCTTAACCACTCGGATATACGACTTTTTTTTTCTCAACACCTCTTAGCTTCATTTTCTGCTCCTCTAATGGAACTCTCTCATACTCACTGTAATACCACCAACATCAATAAAAACACCATCAATCATCTTCCCTGTGGATGTAAAGCATCGTCTATCGATGCCGAACCACGTAAATCATTGTGTCGATCTATATTTATGTTCTTGCACTTAAATTTCTTTTACGTTTCTGATCTTACATATCATGCTTTTCAATCTCTTTGTGTTTGTGACCCTTAGATTACTAGTGTGATTTTGGGTTGTCACAGTGGCGCTAGAAACAGGGAGAGATGTTAAAGGATTTATCCTCCTGTGTAGATTTCATTTCCATTTCATTTTTTTCAAGAGTTTATACTATACCTTGATCATTCATTTTCAAGCTTTTAAAGTTTAAAACTTCATTGATACTGTGATTCAATGAGATTGGCTTGTCATTTACTTGTCGTCCGTCTCTTATGGGTTTTCTGGCTACTCGTTAGAATAAGTTGTCAAATATCCTACGTTTGTCTTTACACTACTAAACTCTGTTGCTTAGTCTATGTCATTTGTCGCATCTCATTTGGTGTAGTTTTCTAGCAAAAATAATTCCATCTTCAAATGAACTCTTTCTCAAAATTATCCAGTATTGATAACTAGACTTGGACATGTAGTGATGTGGATCAGGCTAACTACTTATTCTCCATTTTTGTTTGATGAGCTGCTGCCTTGTAGCCCGACCCCGCACTTCACTAGTGTGTTCCGATCGTTAAAGCTCCAGATCTGCACGGTACATCAAAGACAAACATCCTACATGTTTGGTCAGATGACTAGCTTAAAGAAAGGTGGAATACCACCATGAAAGCAAACAAAGGCAGGGAAAAGACGGAGTGCAAAGAAACTCAAATTAAATCCATTGATTCGTACCTGAACCTGAGGCAGTGCTGCTCACATTTTCTCTATCCACATCAATCGACAAACTATTCGTGCATGTGCCAGTTACGACGGTCGGACCCTCTTATTGTTTCCTTTGTTGTTCTACTGATTCGTCCACAGGTCTATGACGGGAATCAGCAGCCAGCTTGTTGCCTTCGAGAAGGAAAAGCTACTTAAGACAGAGACAACAGGGAGCAGGATTCATTGAGTCACTGCAGCCTCACCAGCAAATGTCATTGCAGCCTCACTGCTTAAAGCTACAGCAGGTTTACCAAAGAGCCTCGTCAATAAAAGATGACCAGTCACTGCAGCCTCACTAGCTTGTGCTGATCCATGGCAAAAAAGAGGAGCGAGAAAACACGCTACACATCAACGAGACATCTCCTACTGTTGTTTTCTTTTCAGTCTATTGGTGTTGGGGTTTCTCTATCTCTTCTTCCATGTTACCTTGTTTTGTTAGTAGCAATGATCATAAAGTGTTTTGTGGCGATCAGTTTTTCAACGGTGGGTTTCTCCGGCAAGGGTTTTTGGATGGTAATATTGGTTGTGTTCATGAAAATCGGGGTCTTCTGATTAAGAGTAAGGTAGTGGTGTCTGCATCTTTATCAGCGTCGATCTACAGCCAACTTCATCCTCCAGTTTCTTCTCCGGCAACTCTGGCCAGATTTGTTACTGTTCCCGGCTCTATTATGTTACTTATTTTAGAAATAGTTTCTGCAGTATGTTGCTTAATTAGTGTTGTTACCGAAGTGATTTGCAGCGGTCATCTCCTTCACGGCGAGTTTCTCCGGCGGTAATTTGCTTACCAACTAGGGAACATGTTTGTGTTGTAATTGGTATCCTGAATCTTGTGATTGGATCTGTATCTTTGATATTATGGTTTGTTTGTGATCTGATGTTTATCGGATCAATTAGAAAAATGACTTACCGGGTTGTGGATCAATCTTCAACGATCCAAACTCACCTGCATGTATGCAGGGTGTTAGTGTTAGTGTTACTGTTACCGTCCGATGACCTAGTCATTGATATTGGATTCTGGTCACAAATGGATTCCGGTTACTTAGGATTCCGGTTACTTAGGATTCCGGTTACTTATCACTTCGTGTCTGTCCTGTAACTTTCAGGGTTATCCCTTAAAAAAAATTTAAAAAAAAAATCAACGGGACATCTAAGGAGCGGGAAACTCTCACTTCAATCATGGAAAAACTCAACTCAAGGCTTCAGGCTTTGATACTCAGCGGGAGCAGGACAATTCAACTCAACTCGATGGTTTTACTATGTCTGAGGAGCTCTGGAATAAGGAAAGGCAACGCTAAAGCTTTACCATTTATGCAGGACATCGAAGGAGCGAGGCGATATGGCATAGCTACACGACAATCCACAATACCCGCTGCTCAAGATTACGCTTGAACCTGCTTCCCCGCACACAACTCCCACTTCTATCAAATAAAGACCCGCAGATGGAGTGTACCCGTTGCTATTCATACCCGCTGCTTATCTACATAAGAGAAGAGCTTCAAGCCTTTTGATCCATTCAGCGAGGAGAGTGCGGCTGCTAGCTAAAGAGACGACATAATACAACTACCAAAGCAAAGGAAAATAAGAAGCACCAAGAAACTCAGACGTAGGCTAAAGCAAGGAATGCTGATGATGCTCCACCATTTATACCTGAACGTTGGGCAGTGCTGCTAACATTTTCGTTCGATCCGCATCAATCGAAAAATCTCGAGAAGCAACATTAGGCCCGCTCCAGACTGCTAATCCCATTGTTTTTTTTGTTCTATGTATTTTCTACAGGCCAACATCGGCTATCAACAACCATCTTGTTTGGTCAAGATTACTTTCAAGAAGTGGATCGGGGAAGCAAATGCCCAGCTGAAGGAACTAACTATCAAGGGAAAGACAAAGAAACATCGAAACAAGCGGTGAACACAAACAAATGGAGGAAATCAAGATGACAACAACAAGACTGTCGGGGAGACGCTTAATCCACACTTAGAAAGTTCAAGCCTTACTCATCGGGAGCGGGACAACAATGGCAAGAGCGGGACAACAAAATCAATGTTACATATCCAAGGACCGGTACATTAAAAGATCAAGACAACACGACAGTGCGCGAGACCCGTTCCAGGCTGCTACTCATGCCCGCACCAGTCGCAACTGCCAGACCCTCCCATTGTTGCTTTTTTTTTTTTTTCTATTTATTGTCTACAAGCTTATATCGGTTACCAACCAGCTTTCTTAGATAACTACAACACAGACAGGCTTGACGCTACCCAAAGAAAAAGGCAAGAAGGAGCGGGACAACTCAACTCAGTACGATGGTTTCGCCGTATCAAAGGAGTGCTGGAATAAAGCTTGGCAGTACACCATGCTGGATGAAGCGGGGCTACACATCAGAAGATCGTTTAAGGAGCGGGACAACTTGCAATGAATCATACATGATCGGGGGAACAACGACAACGTGCAAAGAAAAACGCACCTCAAGCTTTGCTACTCGACGGGAGCGAAACAATATGGCAATGCAATACATTAAAGGAACAGATCAACAAGCTTGGAGCAGGGCAATATGGTTTGAAGCAGAACAACATGGCAGGGCTACCCGTCAACGGATCGGGACATCGAAGGATCGGGGCAACATGGCAATACGCAATACCCGTTGCTCATGCTTACACTTGAACTTATTTACCCGCTAAAGACTCAACTTTGCACATAAGACCCGCAACAAATCTCGAACACAAAAGATTCGCAGGAAAGATGTTTGACAATGCCCAGCTCAGGGAAAGGAGAAATGAAGTGTCAGTCCTACCACTAGACTGCACCCGCTGCCGCTTTGCTACCCAATGGAAGCCTAATGCAAATGCTGACCGCTGGAAATTTAACTCTTGGACCCGCTGCTGATGCCAGCGCCACCCAAAGCTTATGGCTTACACCCACCCCAGGGCAAAGGCAATGCAATGATTAATATAACTTGTGCATTTGCCTGCCAACGCTGCCTGACTTCCACAACTCTGAAGCAACATTACCAATCACACAAAGGACGATATAAAGCTGAGGATGTCTAAGAAGGCGCAACTCGTTGAATAAAAGCGAGATGCGAGACGACGAAGCAAGAAATGAAGACCCGCTACAACTGTTGAGTGTAACTCAACACAGTTCTCTAACGGGGCAAGGACATGAAGAAGAAAGCGGCGATGCCACAGAATTGAATGAAAAAGAAAATGCAAGATCTCATCTTGCAGTTCCACTTCAAAGTCATTGCACGCATTCGCACCAGGAGCCACGGCGTTCAACTAATGATACATGACAAATTGATGCTTTGTTTCATTTTTTTATCAGGACAACATGCTTTCGAAGCCCATAATATGCTTGGCTTTCACTTCAAGCTAGCAGTAAAGGCGCTTAACCAAATGCTTAACTAGAGGAAGAGCGCGCCACCACTATAAAAACTACGAGGAATCTGCGAGGAGCATAGATCAGCCAGTCATCTCACTTGCAGTACACGATGGAATGGAGTCACACAACAAAAACGACACACAGCTCAATGAGGGAAGTCATGAAAATGTTACGCGCCTGCTGCTACCCCCGTATCTGATGGTATGACGAATATTACATTGTCAAAGGGATGTGCTCAAAGAACAAAGAAATGAATCAAACGTCAAGACTCATGAAGAGCAAATGCTGAGCAGCTACAGCAAGGATGCCCAAGCCTTGCAACTGACGGCAAAGTTATTCTAGTCGCTGCGCAATGTGCTATCAATTCTCAATTCTCCCAATGAGATTCAAAACTGAAAGCTCTGTGTAGGAGGACCTTGTACATGTGGAGACAACGACGTTACTTTCTCAACCTTCTCACTGAACTTGTTACAGACCTACATCAACGAATACGCATGATGACGCCACGACACGCCTTCTACGGAGGAAGCTCTTTATTGATTCGTATGCAAGAGGTAGAGCCATGGACATAAGTCTCCAGTACGGACCCGATGCAAAGCCGGCTGTTGATAATAAATGATAGCTGCCGCTGCATACAATACATTCTAAACCGCGACAACCTGTTCTCGCCCGCTCCTGGTAATGCAACTGCCACGCACACTGTTGGATAACTACCCACTAACCTAATAACATAGATCGAGATTCGCCTCCAGCTTGGAGCTCACAGGGCCAAGGACACAACTTCAACTGTACATACTCCAGTTGAGCAATGACACCAATGCAACGACGACGGCTATAGCAATCACAACAAAAAGTTCCAGCGTGCACTCCAACTACAAACAATGGCAAGGGATGAGATATGCGCAATTCTTTGGAGAGATAACAACATCATTGGCACAAAACACAAGACCCGCGGGGCAACACAGGCAAACTACAAACAGCTGAGACTCAATACAAAGGAGCAGTCGCAAGATCGTTGGAACAAGCACGTTATCAAGGTCTTTTAGCAAGGACCCGGCATACGTAAAACTCGACATTGACAATAGAATGGTGGCAGCTGCTGGACATCAAACACCAACGCTCTTCAGTACACAATGCGGGACAACAAGTTCAATCATCACAGATTTGCACATACGAACAAGCTAAAGCTCATGCCATACCCGATTGTTAGAACTACTTCTTGCAACTGACGTGCCAAACAACTTGCCAACATCTGATGACAAGTCCCCACCACTGCTCCAGCTACCAACAATTGCCAAAGCAATACTAACGTGAAGAACAATCCCAAGTTACCAAACTACGAGTCAAACAGAGCTCTGATGGACACTCCAACACGCCCATCCAGCAGAAATGTACAAATGTGAATCTTTGGACCGGGGCAACCTGTTGAACACAATGCTATTCAAACATGCGGGGCACAATCAACTCAAGAGCTTAGCCGAAACGCAATCTACAAATGCATCATACGCACGACCAACATAACTTTTGCTTTTACGAATCTTAATTCTTTCACTTCTTAAAAGCAAAAGGGGGAAACCATACCTCATAAACAAAAGATCCAACAAGCTCACTGTAAGTATTTTTCATGTCGTTAACCTCAGGCCTCGCGCCTCAACTTACATCATACAAATCACACATCATGTGCATCATATGCATCATACGCATCATACAAATCACGCATCATATGCACAACGGCTTGGCAACAAACCAATTGCCACAATATTCAAAAAAAAAAAA
>JAJJMA010081189.1:4880-29979 GCA_023529015.1 Papaver nudicaule
CTTGCACCTCATTGTCAAGAGTCCATTTGGCAGCTTTCTGAGCTCTAAGTAAGCGGGCTGCATTAGCGGTATCCTACAAACCAACATAAATAAAATAAGAAATCAATAATATAAATAAACGAACAGTCGATTGTTTCTCAGTCGATACACATACCTTGGTCTTATACACTACGGAAGCATATGACTCCGCGTAACCAATCAACACTTCACCACCATCGCGTGGAAGACCATGGGGTTTTCCGTCTCTTCTAGCGTCTAACAACAAGTCACGTGCAGGAACATTGCTGTGGATGTTACGAGGAGTCGACACCACCTTCTCTTTGCCTTTCCTTGATGGTTGGGGGGCTTCTTCAGCATCTCCTTCAACATTTTTTTCAACATCTTCTTCAATGTCTTCTTGTTCTCTCCCCATCTCCGTAGATGATGGTTCACGGATAAGCAAGGCCCCCGGCTTTTTGCCCCTATTTTCAGCACCCAAGGGTTTATCAGGATGGCGACCTACCGGTGTGTCTCCTTTTTTGTGAGGAGAAACTTCCATTTTCCTCTTCTTATTCCTAATATGTGTCATAAATTCAACTTAAAACAACCAATTTCAACTCATACAACAACCACAAAAATTAAAACACCAAAACAAGAAGAATTCAACACATTAAGCAGTACACACAACAATAATTCACAATTGAGCAACATGGTAAGAAAGTGAAATCATTGAAACAGTTGAACATTCGGCCTTCATTCTAATTTTTTTTAGGGGCCGGATGTACATTCGGCCCCTATTCTAAAATTTTTTAGAGGCCGGATGTACATTCGGCCCCTATTCTAAATTTTTTTAGAGGCCGGATGTACATTCGGCCCCTATTCTAAATTTTTTAGGGGCCGAATGTTAATCTGTAACTGGTTTTTTTAGCCTAAATTCTTCGATTCAACCATCAAAACAACGAGAAACTTCAATCAAACAGCATAAAAAGCAAATGTGATGAAATGGGTTAGTGAAAATACCCTCGAATCGCTGCCATATCTCCTTTTCCACGCTCGATTCGAGTTTTCTCTTGAACTTGGGCAAGAGTTGGTTCTAACTCTTCCGGGGGAGATTCGGGTTGTTTATCACCTCGACCAGCCTTTTTCTTCGTCCTCACCATGATGATATAGAAGTCAAGCGATTAAGTTTTTGAAATCGACGAGGTCGATGATTTCGCGATGATTTCGCGATGAAAACGGTTTTTTTTTTTGAGAAGAAGAGGAAAAGAAGAGAGGAGAGGAAAAGAAACGATTTTTGAGAGTTTGTTTTTTTTTTTGGTTTTGGTTTAGGGATAAAATTAAGTATATATATAGGTTAATTAGTTAAAGGGTATACTAGTCATTTCAAGTGTTAATTGAGGGATAACTTAGTCATTTCATTGCAAGGGCTGAAAAGTAATTTCTGCGGCGCAAGGGCTCGCATACTCTCTTAAGGGCTCAAAGCAAGTTTCTAACACTAAAACCATCCAAATGTAGTTATAAAGGATGTCTTATTAGGTAAGAAAAGTCTAAGTTACCCTACTTTTATGATAATCATGATTACCACTAATCTAATGATAATCAACTACTAACACTAAACTTAATGTAAAGGGTAAAATTGTCAATTTTATAAGGGGTTTTTGGTTTTGGGTTTTGATGACCCTATTTTGTTTGGTACTGAAGTCCCAACAAAAATTCTGCAGTCCCAAAAACAGCACATAAAAAGAAATCAAGTGGTCTTGTTCCTAGAGATGCATCACCTCCAGATCTTTTTGGCATGTCGGCCAGATCTGGTAAGTCCGGTATATATGTTTTAAGGTTTCTTGATGGTAAGAAACCTAAGCTTTTAAATTAAATAGCTACACAGAGACTTATTCACTTCCTTCCTCTTCTTCTTTGCTTTCGATACCAAACCTTTGGACCTCTTAATCATAATGGAAGGAGGAGGTAACATTGAACACAATATCCTTGTTGTATCTAAATGTTTCTCGAGGATCACCATGAAGAGATTCGCTGAGCTGCTATGCCTTAGTCGCAGATATGGTTGTTTGTAAGGCCCTTAATTGTTGACAGGCAGGGAATAGTATGCTTTCAGAAAGAAGAAGACAGCGACAACGATGTTCTCAATTCATGGGCAGTGAACTTGGAGAAGGTGCTTGATCTTGTCTAAAAAAGTTGCCACCAAATCTACAAGGAAACCATGGTCTACAAGGCTGCTCTTAAAGTCTAGTTTCTCCCATGGATGACCAAAAAGATCAGTCCTTCACCAAGAAGGTAACGAACTGATAAGAGGAATACAAAGGAAACTCAATTGTAATGGACCTAAAACTGGGATAACTCAATGCAAAGAATTGTATAGAATTGTATTCAAAGAAATGCCCTGAAAAATCTTGTATATGAATTAGACTGTTTGTAAATTCATCTTCATGATTACCAGTATTACATCTCTCTGGAATTAATACATTACCAAGGTTTGTTAGCTAACTTCTGAAACACAATGGCATTCTTTTTAACATCTTCCAAGATCCTCCTCTTCTTACCACTAATACTCTCAACCTCTGCATTTCTAATTCCTTTTCAGCTATTGCATATCCCAAATCTTCAAACTCGTCAAACTCTTTATTGTAAATGTCTGCCTTACTCAGAAAAGAAGTTGGATCAGCCAAGTCTTAGAATTTCTTCACCAGGTTTACAAATGCTATGTTGCATCCTAGTTTCATACTTTCTTTGAGGTTCTCACTACTGAAAATTTCAAGTGGGTCAAAATGGGGTTTCTGGGGTAGCGAGTTGAAAACCTAATCATAGAAATCTTGATCAGGAATTAGAGAATGTGGGAACTTCTTGTTAAGACCAGGGGGTGTTGATGGTGACTGTGCTAGTGGTAGTTTTGGTGAACAGGAAGTAGAATAAATCATATTGATAACATGCAGAAGCAAATGGAACAACTATCATGTGTCTTACAAAAACACACAATTCTATAGAACTAACAATAAAACAATGTAAAATGATGATAATGAGAACTCAAATACCGTTGCCATAGCTCAATTTTCTGATGTCGAAAACGAGCGGAGACTAGGTTACTCGAAAGTAAATATTCATGAAAACCTCAAAACTAAGATGTACGTACAACCAGTACTAAAACAAAGAAACATAAAAGATTGCATTATTATTACCATCATCATAACTGTGTGAAGACGCACCCAAACATGGCATAAATCTGCTTCTGTTGCTGGCTCGCTACACCCCAAATGGCGAAAGGCTTTCCACAAAAGTTGAATACATGTAAGGATGGTGAAAATCAGAGCCCCATTCATCAAACATAATCATCTTGAAAGTCTTCTTTTTTATGTTGTATGAATAGAAAGTTGGAGTCTTCATTGTTGCATGACCACTACTGCATATCAAGAGTACGTAGTCTGACTCCGAAAGGGGGTAAATATCAACGACACCATTGTTCAAAACAATAGGTAACTCGATACTCTCTTTGGTCCAGTTCATCGTGTTTGCAATCGCCTTGTTGTCACAGTCATCTTCAAATAGAAACAGCTCGATAATCTCAGAGTTAGATCTATAAGACAGAACAACCCGCCCATCGATCTCTAGTATATCAGGATAAAGCCGTACACGATTGCCCTCGGGATGAACAAGCTGGAAGTAAGAGTCCCTAGGAGGAACGAAATTAGGAATTGGGATAACTCTAAACTTCTCACTTCCAAGATCAAACGCCACAAGGACTTCATCAGTACTTGCGTCTATTTTGGCTAGGTGTTCTGGATATGGTTGAGGAAGACCACGAAGTTCTTCAACAGAACTCCTCCAGTAGATGGAGTCATTTGCGTAACAAGACGATTCTACGAAACAGCAAGGTGGGAGTTCGACATCAATATTTCTCCATGTATTGTCATTGTCACCTAAAGTGAAGACCTCACAAGCTGCACGGTCTTGTATTGTTCCTAGTCTCCAGATACTGACCACTTTGTATTTCTTACTGGTGGAATCGAATCCGAAGAAATAAGTTTGGAGTACAGGAGCTACGAAACGACCTAATCTTAGACTTGCTAACAAAGTTGGTCTGCTACACTCTTGTAGTAATTCCCTAGTATAAAAATTGCATATTGTAACAATGGAAACACAATTTTCAACTATACCAAACAACCCGTTCACCGGCCCTATTATATCATCAAACCTCATAAAATCAGATTCCTCCTCTGAAAAATTGTAAATCATTGTAAGTTGTTTACCTTTCTCTTCGACCGACAAGCTGGCCGTCAGGTAACATTCCATCTTGTTGCCTGCATATTTCTTAACTTTGGGTATCACCAAGAGACTGTGACAGGGTCTTTTCTTCGAGTGACTGAGGTGCAACTCAATAAACCTCGAATCGTCACGAATCGTAGACTCCCAACGTTTGGAGACGCACTTAAATCTCATCAGGGATCTAACTGGTAGCCTGGTCAGTATCTCCTGAATTACTAAATCTTGATCGATACGGGGTAGCACACTACTGTTGTTGATCTTCTTCTTGCTAATATTTTTTCCTTGTTGTGTTTGTGATTTTGTTTTCCTAGGTCTGAGTTTCATTCTGTGATGATCCATGAGAAATGAAATGAAACGGAATATTTTACCCTAGCTAGAGAATCCAGAGAAAAAGCTAAGTTTCAGAAATCAAAAACTAGGGTTTAAGATTACATAAGATGGGCTTATATTGGGTCGGTGCTTTTTTATTCATCCTGGGCTTTGGTATTCGGAATGTTACTGTGAAAGCCCAGACATAACCGGAAACAGGATGTCACAATAGAAGAAACGTGCTTTCAGCCCTTCAACAATTCTACATCACCTCCTTTAGTACCTCCAACTAGTTATTTTGGTACTCCCCTTAGTTGCTCAACTTTTTTAAATACCAAAGTACCCTTATTTGATTAGTCCTAATTATTTGATTAGAGTTAATAATAAGATTAGAGTTAATAATAAAATTAGAGTTAAGTACATGATTAGGTGTTTAGATAAGTTAGAGAGAGAAAATCAGATTTTTGGGTTTGATTTTTAGGTTGAGAGAGAAGAAAAAAAGGGAAAAAAATAAAAACTTTGGGTTTTTTTTTGTGTGATTTTTGTTTCTTGTGTGTGTTGTGTGAGATGTTTGGGGGGGATAACATTGGTGAACCTCCACGTAAGAAACCTACGATTCCCGTTGCGAGAAATCCGGTCATGGGAGAATCTTCATCGTCACGAAACGTTTCCGCTCCACCGGAAACTCAAGACCAAAACAACGATTTCGACGATTTTTTTGTCCCACATCCGGAAGATTAGCACTTGTATGATGAACCCAATGCTTCAAATACACATGTATACTTCAATATCATGTTTAATCACCTTTCTATACCCAAAATCGAGCTAAAGGTAGGACTCTTATGTCTCATCAGAGGCTAATTCGGCCCTATTATGAGAGCCGAATGTCCCAGAGGAAGAACACTTCGGCTCTCATAATAGGAGCCGAATGTTGAGTTTCTATCAAATATAAAAGCCACATTCGGCCTCTACCTAATACAAGCTGAATGTGTATTCGGCTGCTAATATAACTCCTAATAGAGGTCGAATATATCCACATGAACTTGAAGTTGAAATTTAGTTTTACAGTGTCACATTCGAGGATGCATTCCACTGCATTAACCTCAAATTAGTCCCTTTGTACGACCATTTCTTTGGCTCCCATATCTTCACCCATTCCTCCTCTTCTAAATTTACCAATGCAGTATGATCAGACAACTCTTTTATTTCCACAAATCTGGAAATATTTGACCAGATATGCCACTTGATTCCAGTTCATTCTTCTGTCTACCTGCACCACCCCTGTCCTCTTCAATCTCTCCTTCACCTTAGTTTTCTCCTTAGGAAAATCATTAACTCGTGGTACTTCTGCAGGATTATCTTGTTCACCTTTTTTGTAAATTGCACAATAATTTTCCAAAAAATCTCTCAAGTTTGAAACGCTCATACCTTCACCTCTAATAGAGACATTATATTGTTTGAGTAAAGAAAGTCATTCGGGCCAGCGAGTTTTCTACTTGGGTAAGTTGTATGGAATCTCCGGTCCCTTGCACATTATACCGGTGATCATGTACAAATCTAGGGGACTGAGACCTACATGCATCATCATATTTAATTATTACATTATGCGCATATATAATATTGACTTGCCCCAATTAAATTTATAATTTAAAAACTTACCCGCCTCAAATTTTGGAAAGAAAAATGTATTTGAAGTTTTCCAGTACCGCTCGATTATGGACCTTATTATCTTTTTTTTCTCGTTGTGAGTGTCGAGGAAATAGAACTCTTTCCAAGGGTACCTACTTACCCGTTCTTTAACTGAAGGTGGAAGAGCAAGGTATGTAGCTTTAACTAAGTCGGTGCCTATACATATTGGAATATTTACTAATTAAAATGGGTGTATCAAATTATAACCAATAACAAAAGGACAAAAAAAAAAACTTACCACCTCTAAAGTTTACGGTCTTATCATACCTTGATAAATGCCCCAGTATAATACTACGACTGCATAATTTTCTGACATGTGCCCACTCGTAATCTTTATATCTTGAGTCCAGGAGATACCTGTAGGCTGCTCGATGTGCTCTTTGGGATCAACAACATCTTCTTGAACTTGTTTATTTTTGCCTTCCCTTTTAATTTTTTTTTGGTCCCAATCGCTTTCTGTACTGATTTTGTGATACGCTTCATAATCGACTAACAATTGTTTAAAAAAAAAAAGGCAGAAGAACAAAAATGGCAGAAGAAGAAGAATAGCGAAGAGAAGAGAATGAGTTCCTTCGCCCTTCAATTTATAGTCGATAGAAATAGTGTCGACAAATATAGAAATAGTGTCGACATCGATACATTGTATCGATCGACACTTTTTCCATCGACACCACTGCCCCAAAAAACTTTTGCTAGGCCACCTTGGATTGCAAAGACACCCTTTTGGAGGGTTCCATTGGAACCGGCCTAAATTAATTAGAGAGTTAAAATGTAATTGAACAATGTCGGATAATTAGGATGCTTTTATTCTAATAAAAAACGGGGCGGGGCTGACACCATAATAGAAAAAATCACCCAACCCTGTGCATAGCACGGATTGCCGACTAGTTTTAGTAAAAAGAACGTCTAACCCTAGTAAACAAACAAAACGGGTAATGGGTCGGTGAGAATCCTCGTTTTTTACTGCTTCATCTTAACCGTCCTGTAGAAAATTATATCGTATAAGATAACCCCCGTCTCTGCTCCTTTCTTTTCTTCTTTTATCGTTTTGGTTTACGACGGTTAATATCTTGTTTTTGAGGAATGGAAAATCTTGGTGCTTCACTTCCAGCTGATCATAGCTTTGGTAAAACTCTTATCCCTTTTTTTTTTTTTTTTTTTTTTTTGATTTTTCTCGAATATTTTAGTTTCAGTTTTGGTGACTGTTTTGTTGATGACTTTTGTAGAATCTCGTGCTCATGCTTCAAAGGTTAGTTGTTTTTTCTTCAAAATTTGGTTGTTTTATTTGGGGACTTTGTTTGTTTGATTTGTGCGCAGAATATTTGTGATCGGCGTGTTGAGTTTTATTTGGGAATTTTTGATTGATTTTCGTTACGATTTTGTTTGATTTGTGCGCAGAATATTTGTGATTGGCGTGTTGATGCTTTGATTGATATTCAGGTCTGTGGTGGTTGCTTTCATTATGATCTTTCCAATTGCGTCATATACTGACATGTAATGTGTTTGCTAACGCCCTTTTGTTAGGGCAAAAGCTGTTGCTTAACCATTGATTGTGTTCTGGTGTCTGTATACGGTGTGTTTTATGATTGCAGTCTTCCCTTGATGATATAAAAGCCAATTTTCTTGGGATGAGAGCGGTACTTGAAGCCCAGTTCCAGGACAAGTGTGAACCACTTTACACAGAGGTAGAATATCCAATGCATGAGCACCTAATCAAACAGAAAGAAACATCTGTTTAGCATAACTCACAGTTGGAATTTTTATTAGACTCTGCTTTCATATTTAAGTTTTGGCATTTGTTAAAGAAGTCTGAAAGTAGTGTTTGTTGAAATGGTTGCAGAGGTGTGATATTGTGAATGATGGTTGCAGAGGTAGAGTAAACACTGAGTCTTTGTTTCGTGTGTGTTAAAATCTCATAGCCATGCTTGAATTTTCATTTACTTGTAGTGGGTGTTCCTGATTTTTGGCTCAGTGCTATGAAGAAAAATGAAGTACTAGCAAAGGAGGTAAGTGTTACATTCCGTTGTTGGAACAAAATGCCTCAACTGTTACAGGTTTAATTTGCTCTCTCTTTCCGAATGCATGTAGATCACAGAGATGGATGAAGGTCCCCTCAAGTATCTTATAGATATCCAGTGCCGCAGGATTGATGCACCCAAGGGGTTCATGCTCGATTTCTATTTTCTTGACAATTCCTATTTCAAAAATTGTGTCCTGACAAAAACTTATCACGTGACCGATGATGATGATGATGAACCAATTCTGGAAAAAATAACAGGGTAATTAAGCTTCTGACAACACCCTTCACAACTGTAACCTTGGTTGACTCCTTTCTTATTCACTTCAGGATTGTTTGTTACATTGTAGGACTGAAATTGAATGGGATGGGACAACCAAAAAGGACAGGGAGCAAAAGCGTCAATTGAAGAATCCCGGGACAACGAAAATGGACAATAAGCGAAAGCGTCGATTGAAAAATCCCGGGAAGGCGAAAGTGGGCATGAAGCAAAAGCGTCAATTGAAGAACCCTGAATACTGTACAAGTTTCTTCGATTTCTTTAATTCTCCTCAAGTCCCTGAGGATGATAAAGATCTTAACAAAAAGGCAGTAAGTTATTATAGTTTTACTGTTGAAAAACATTTTTTTTTTCTAAATCTGATTGCACTCATGAACAGGCTGAAGAACTCCAGAATAAATTGTATCAAGACTATGCTCTTGGGTAATTTATATTATAAAGTTGCAGATTTTCTTGAAGCCTTTTCCATCTTGTTGCATTCGCTAATTATGTTTGAAATTTGTGCTTCTCTTATTAAAGATCCACCATCCGTGACAAGATCATCCCACATGCTGTGTCGTGGTACACTGGAGAAGCTTCCCAGGTTAAATATTATGAAGCTTTCCAACGGAAAGGCAATTCTAGAAGGGTTTTTGAAGACAGTGATGATGATACAGCTAAATATCCGCCTTTCCGTTTTCTGATAGGCAAGAAATGGAACAATGATCTCCTGTTTATGCTAATTTTATTTTCTTCTTTCTAACTAATTCATTTTTATATCTTCTCTTTGTTGGCGTGCTTGATTCAAATACCTACAGAAAAGGTAAAGATACTTTGGTCTCTCTATTTGCTGGGTTCTTAATTTATTCATGTGAAATAACTTTGTACATGAAAAACACAACATATATTGTTGCGTCTGGATGACAAATAACAGACGGGCAGAATGTTTTGTGGTCAATCTAATGACAACACACACCGGGTTTCTTTATATTCTGTCCTCCCGATTCTGTTTCTTTTAAGGGTTTCTGTTTTTCTAGGGCTTGAGTGTTTATTACTTCTATCTCTTATCTCACCATTATCTTATCAATCAGATTTTCGATGAGGAAAATATTGTTGCACTTCCCGAGCTTGATATGGATGGTGGTATAACCTTATTCTCTTTCTTCTTATTTTTTTCTTGAATATTTTTTTTTTAATTAGTGGGAATTGTTTTGTTGACATTGATGTTGATGATTTTTGTAGGTTGTTGTACTCTTGATTTAAAGGTTAGTTTTTTTTCCTTCAATTTTTTTTGTTGATTTATTGGGTTGGTTTAGGTTATTTTTGTCAGAGTTTCATTTTGTGTGCAGAAGCGGTGTTATACTTGGCCTGGAGTACTTTTAGCACTTGAAACGCTTGCACCAAATGTTAGGGAGCGTGTTGAGTGTTTGAGAGAGATTCAGGTCTGTGATAATTGCTTTTACGTTGATTGGGATTTTTAAGTGTTCATTCTTCTTGGGTTTTTTATTATATTTTTTTTTTTTTGCATGGAGTTTTACATTTGTGGTTTAGTTAGCATGACAGTGATATTTATAATACATTCAACCTCCGAATATCTTGATCATTTTCTACCCTTGCTAACTTGACAAGTGTGTTATATGTGCAGATCTTCGATTCTGTCAACAATTGGTTTTTGACATGTTGGTTTTTGATTGCAGTCTAAACATGATGAGATAAAAGCCGACTTTTTTGAGAGGAGAGCAAAACTTGAAGCCCAGTTCCAGGAGAAGTGTGGAGCAATTTACCAAAAGGTATAATATCCAATGCATGAGTGCCTACTCAACAGAAATTTAGATGGATGCATTTGTTAAAGAATGCTGAAAGTAGCATGTGTTGAATTGGTTGCAGAGGTCTGATATTGTGAATACTGGGCTCGAAGTTGGAGTTGAGGCAGGTAAAGAAGCAGATAAGGTTGTTCCCAAATTTTGGCTCAAGGCGATGAAGACAGTACTAAAACAGGTGGTAAGTGTTATGATCTATGGAACACAGATACTTCAGATGCATATCAGACACTCCATTGAAAGTATGTCTTTTTTTAAATTACGAAAAGGTAGGGATACTTGGGGATTCTTTTCCGATATATATATCTATGTTTAACTACCTCATCTGTGTCTAACTACCTATCTATGAAAAGGTAGGGGGATACTTGGGGATACCTTTTCGATATATATCTACTATATGTTTATATATCTGTATTCATCTGTGTTTAACTATCTGTGGAGTGTGGACGACACTATTCATCTGTGTTTAACTATCTGTGGAGTGTGGACGACACTGTATGTTAAAAGATAAGATGAAGCGAACTGTTCTTGCAACGTGGGCTGAAGTTACATAGACGTTCTCGTCAGAGCCGAGTTTTCTTTTCAACCTGGGGTGGTTGATGCAGGAGCATATTATGCTTCCTTTAGGAGTGTCTTTATTTAGGATTGTCTAACAATTGAAGGATGTTTTAGTTTGTTTCTATCTTTAGTTTAGGTTTCTTTTCATGGGGGTTCTATTTTAATGCAGAGAATTAAGATAGAACTCCAATATATATGGAGGATTTTGTGTTTCTTTCACGGAGATGTGAAAATTATACGAATAGAGATAATAGAATGTAGGGTATTAGTGGAGATGCATTTTATTATCCACTTGGTGGTGTGGTGAACTTGAGGAGCCAAAGCGGTGCTATTTGATGAAAATAGTATTGATGATTGAGAATAAGCGGGGTGTTCATCGTATTTTTTAATATTCCAAAAGAGTATAATGTGAGATTGAGATTTTTTATTTTATAATGTTTTATTTTATGTTTTTTATTAAAATTAAATGGTGAATAGAAGTATCTTTTTTTTTTTTGAAAACTGACGAATTCTTGTATAGGTAGTAGTGCTTCATAGGTTTTGGTTATGCCAGAATTGTTGGTGTTGATTTAATTTGCTCTTTCGAATATGTAGATTACAAAGACGGATGAAGGTCCCCTTGAGTATTTGGAAGATATCAAGTGCTCCAGGATTGATATATTCAAGGGGTTCAAGCTCGATTTCTATTTTCGTGAGAATACCTATTTCGATAATGCTGTGTTGACAAAAACTTATCACACGATAGAAACTTATGATGATGAATCTGTTCTAGAAGAAATTGAAGGGTAAGTGTCTGCCAATATTTTTTTTTACAACTGTTACCTTAGTAAGTAGTTGTTTATTCCTCTTACTCACTTTGAGATTGCGCCTGTGTAGGACTGAAATTGTATGGAATCATGAGTATCGTTTTAATAATTGGAGGTCTACTTTCCATCACAGAAAAGGTTTTTTCAGTTTTTTCAACCCCCCCCTAATTCCTGAGGATGATAACGCCATTGGCGAAAATGAAAAAGCAGTAAGTTATTTATTAGTCCAGTTAGGAAAATGAGAAATGTGTAGCAGTTATGTTGCTGATTTTTTTTTTTCTTCTGAATTTGATTCCACTTGTGAACAGGTTGAAAAACTTCAGAAGGAAATTGATCGAGACTATGAAATTGGGTAACTTTATTCCCCTGAGTAAATAGTTGCAGATTTTCTTGAAGGTTTATGCATCTTGTTGCATTTGCTCAATATCTTTGTAATTTGTATGTATTTCTCTTTCTGCACCATCTGCGACAAGATTATCTCACACGATCTTTGTGTTTCTCTTTTTGAAGTTGCACCATCCGTGACAAAATTATCCCACATGCTATACGGTGGTATCTGAGAAGCTGTGCCCGGTATAAAAGCAAGAACATGAAGAGGTTTTGCTGAATACCGTTCAAGCTTGGATCTTTTTTATGTTAGTCTGTTTGTCTTTTTTGGAAGACAAACTTGGTCTTCGATGAACAAACTGATTTTTTTTAGTAGTCTTTCCTCTTTAAGGCATGTGCATGTCTAAATTGTAGTCGTGGAAGTAGCAACTCATGACTTAGGGCACAAGAGTGAATGGTTAAGCTTTTAAGTTTTAAGGACTCTCCTGGAGGAAAAAAAGTGAACCACACCCATGATGTGTGTCGGTTACCAATGCATGTCGATTTACACAACAAATTAATCGAGTTTTTTCCCATTAATTAACTAGGTAGCAAGGATCGTTCTCACAGAGAGCGGTGTAATTGATGAGTTATTTGGATGATATCTGAAACTGACTACAAGGTTTACGTGCGTGTGCTATTTGGCTAAAAATTGACTACAAGGTTTACGTGCGTGTGATATTTCTCTACAAACTGTGTAGGATATTTACCCACGCATGATATTTCACTAAAAGCTGAGAAATATTTTGCTAAAAGCTGAGAAAGCTGTTTACGCGCGCATGATATTTCGACAAAACCTGAGTACGATGCTTATATTTCGCTAAGAACCGTATACGACGCTTAGATTTGATATTTCGCTAAAACATCAGTAAAAAGTTTACGCGCGCGTGATATATCCCTAAAATGCGCGCGTGATATATCGCTAAAACCTTAGTAAGACTCTTACGGGCGCATGATATTTCGCTTAAACCTGAGTGCAAGTTTACTCGCACGTGATATTTCGCTAAAAGTTGATCACGAAGTTTACGCACACGTGATATTTCGCTTAAAACTAAGTACGACGCTTATGCACGCTTAATAATTTCCTAAAATTTGAGTACGATGTTTAAGGAAGCGTGATATATTGATAAAACTGAGTACAACGCTTACGCGCGCGTGATATTTGGTTAAAAATTGAGTGCGATGCTTATGCGCGCGTGATAATTCCCTTAAAACTGAGTACGAGGTTTACGCGCGCGTGATATTTCGCTAAAAACTAAATACGGGGTTTACTCGCCCGTGATATTTCTCTACAAACAGAGTAGGATATTTACCCGCGCGTAATATTTCGCTAAAACTGAGTATGATGTTTACCCACGCGTGATATTTCGATAAAACCTGAGCATGACGCGCACGCACGTGATATTTCGCTAAAAACTGTTACGTCGCTCATGCACGCGTGATATTTCACTAAAAACTGAGCACGAAGTTTACGCCTGCGTGATATTTCGATAAAACTTGAATACGACGCTTACGCACGCGTGATATTTCGCTAAAAATGGGTGTGACACTTACGCAAGCGTGATATTTCAATAAAACCTAAGAAGAGTCTTATGCGGGCATGATATTTCGCAAAAAACTGTGTACAACACTTATGCACGCGTGATATCTGGTTAAAACTTAGTACAAGGTTTGCGCGCGTGCTATTTCGCTAAAAACGGAGTACAAGGTTTACGTGATCGTTATATCTCTACAAACTAAGTAAGATATTTACCCGTGCATGATATTTCTCTAAAAACCGAGTACGATGTTTTTGTGGACGTGATATTTCAATAAAACCTGAGTACGACGCTTAGACACGCGTGATATTGCACTAAAAATTGAGTGCGATGTTTACGCGCGCACGATAATTAGCTTAAAACTGAGTACGCCACTTATGCGCGCTGATATTTATCTTACAACTTAGTATTACGGTAATGCACGATGCTCAACACATTGAATTCGATATTCCCTGCTCCTAGCTACTAAAACTCCCTCGGATATTTTGGCACTAGTGGCTGCCATTTGCCAGGTAATCTGACCTTTCGAAAACGTATCCATAAAAAGGTAAAAAAACGCAACTGGGAAACTCATCATACCCCAATACTTCAATATATCTATTTACAGGCTCTTTCTGTAATGCAGAAGCACTATTCTTTTTTGGATTGATTTTTCCATCAACAACGTTGTTGTTAAACTATTGCACCCCCCACTCAAGTTTTTGTAGCAAATCCACTTCCGTACTACTTGTATATGCTAGCATTTCATAGAGTGGTCGATACAGCCACCGCAACAGCGGCCACCACCGCACTATATAGCAAGTGGCACAAGTAGGAGATCATGCGATATCCACTATCGTGTAATGATCACACCAATTTGATCCCCTATAAATTCATGCATCGCAAATCCCAATTAGAGAAGAACAAGTTTCATACTGAAACCTTAATTAATCAATAACTATGGCTCATATCCACTACAAGAAAAAGACCCAGTGACAACACTAAGAATCCATTGTCAATATGTTACGACAACGGTTTCCCGTACGTTGTCTAGCTGCGTGTTGTCAAAGCCCCGCTACATCCACAACGGTTCTTGACCATTGCAGGAAACGTTGTCTAGACATAGTCAGTGACAACGGTTACTTTGCATTGTGAGTTGCCAAATTACTTCGGTAACAAATCGTTGTTGTCCATTGCAAGAAACGTTGACAGACATGGTCAGTGACAACGGTTAGCCTCCATTGTGAGTTATCTTATTTACAATAGTAACAAACCGTTGTCGAACTGTATATAAGAAACGTTGTAAGTTACCCCTTCACAACATTGGCGAAACGTTGTCAAAATATTTGTAAATTTTTAAAAAAAAATTAAAATATACAAAAATTATTTATATATAAAATTTGGTTGCCCCAAAATGTAATTCAATTCTTTACATTCAATCAATACACTGACACACAACCAAACATTAAGGCCTCATTTGGCTAGTTTCATCAGTTCTTTACTGTACTGCATTCCCAGAACTTGTTTGTTCTTGTGGATATAGTTCTAGTGCTCTACATACATCAGAAGCCATAACTTATATTTCTATAAGAGAACTAACCAGACGTAGATTCAAGCACAAACTGAATTTATAATGTTCTCATCTAAGACGCATACAGATATACCTCATTTGTCCATTGTAGCGGCTACAGCAAGTATATGTCAATATATGCCCAGCTTCCTGTTGTCCATGAATACGCTCAATCGCTTTGCACATAAGTTCCCCAGCAGTCAGTGTTCCAGTTGTATTGAAAGCATTTGCCAGAGCAAAAAGGGCATAGATACATGCGCAATTGCGCACCCTCCAGTTCCATTACCTATAAACAGAAATACTAACTGTAAATTTCAAACCCACGTGTCTTGAGAAGAGATTGAAATCAATGAACTATTGAAAAGAGATTGACAATTACCAAGTACTGCATGAGATGTCAACCGCTGCTTTGGATCAGAATTAAGCATCCCCCTAACCAGATCATTTGCGTTTTCAGAACCTTTAGGCCATGGCTCTCTGTTAAAATCTATGACCGAGCGGATGATTGCCTGTGCAACCCCTTGTTCAGTTTCTGCATGCACCAATATAGATACCACCAATTTCTTAAATGAAGGACTCTGAACTTCGGAAGTTCAAGGGATAAGGCGTCTAACACTTGACACAGACCTTAGGCTTTCAAAATTGTTTAAAAATAAAATGAAACCTACAAGGATATAAGTGCTTACCAGCCCAGAAAGGTGGGGCTCCACAAAGTAAGGATGTAAAGGATCACTTCCGCACTCCAAACATCAACTAAATTGTTTAATGGTAGTAAGGAGTTTCCAATTATTTCAGCGAATTGTTCACCTATAAAACAAAACTAACAAACTCAGTTGTTGAATCCAACACAAAAATAAGAACAACTATCAAGGAATTCACTAATTATAAAGATGAGTGGTACTGACCAACACACTGCGGGGCATCCAACATCTCCCTTTTCGTGAAACTGATACCAGCAAGAGCTGCTTCTTCTATTGGCTTTAGTCCGTACTGTACACGAAATAGTTGATTTTCATAAGCCAGACTAGCATAGGTCTTTTTAGTCCGTACCGTACACCAACTTTGTGCATCCAGTTCCTTGTAGCAGAGGATTATCAATTTGTACGATTTCTAGTTCTTGATTGTCACACGTCGAATTGCCAACTCTGTGAGAAGGTGACAGTTGATCTATCAAATTATTTTTCTTTCCATCTTTGTTTCCATTGGTGTCGTTATGCCAGCTCCTTAAAGAAGGATACGATGATCACTCCAGAACCTTAGATGCCGCTGTGCAAATGATGTTTGATGCGTGAGTCTGAATCTCCTTGGATCTGCAAGTGTTACATTTACACATTCTTATGCGGCATTGATATGTGAATGCACGGAAGAAACATTTGAATCAAGTTATGCAGTTAAGCGCAGGATTATTGCCTTAGTAGTACAATACTACAGGGCCTTCGAAGAAGTGATCTGGTTTAGCTATATCCTGGTTGAAACGGCAGTGAAACCCACTTGACACGAACACCAGATAATCATCTTAATCTTAAGGCAGATTATCCAACTCAATTTAATCGACGGAAACACCAACTTAGGCTTCATTAAAATACTACAAGTAGTTGAATATAAATAAATTGATTTTCGTCCATACTACTGTACACCAAAACAACATTAAAAATAAATAAAAATAAAAGTTGGAAAGAAACCACTAACCCCATCAGGAATATTGTATGCAAACTTTAACAATCCTAAGATAGATTTGACCTGTAAAAAATTGAAAACCCATTTGTAGCTCAAATAATTAGATTAAAACCCAAAATCAAATAAATATTGGAAAACCCAAAATCAAATAAATATTGGAAAACCCGATATTTTTACCTAAGCAGCCATAAGATTTTGTATCTATGCTCAGATGGATGGTTACTTTAATTGTTGGAAGATTCGCATTCCAAATCTGTAAAACAAAAAAACACACATTAATTAGATTTCGATTGCAAGATGGAAACACAGATCTCTTCCTACGAAGAGTGAATTTCCCATTTCTGATTTCACTAAGAAAGCAGATCTTATATTTCAAAAAACAATATATCAGAAATTTCTTTGCAGACAAAAATCTAGCACAAACATCGAAGCTTGATCAACATCGATAAAGACTTGAGATTAGAAGCGATATGTGAGATCTGGTTGAAATAGATAGAGATCCGCAAGGAAAAAAATTGATTTTAGAATTTAGATTTCAGATATTTGATTTTTGATTAGGATGTAAAGAAGAAACAGAGATAAGAAGAAGAAAATTACACTCGTTTACAGATCGATTAGCTTCATCGTCGATTGATCGATTAGCAGTAGATCTGCTAGTGAAGACGGAAAGAGGAGAGGAGGCCTGCAGGCGGATAAGAGAGAAAAACACACATTTGAGAAAGAATCAAACGTCTGTCTAAGGACTAGGGTTATGTTGGAATTTTGTTTCGTGATTATCTCCCATCGAGTGTTGATGTTTTAACCACTTAATAATTGACACGTGTAAGAGATGATAAGTGGTCCTTCCTTCTCGTGATCTTGACCGTTTATCTAGGGACTATTTTGACACCTAAACACATCCGAAGTACACAAGTACTGTAATTAAAATTGCAAATGCTCTGTATTAACCTTCGTTATTATTTTTGAACGGGTGACCTTTGACGCACTCGCCGAAGATATTCTAAGGTAAACCTTGTTACTAGTTCACCGAGGAATCTGAATTCGGTTAGAACATCAAATTATGCTTACAAAATAGGATCAAACTTCATTTGAATATGATTTCGGGTAAAGAACCAATCCTATAAGTCTCGAAAAATCCTCGTGAGGTCTTTGACGCGCTGACGGAAGATGTTCTCAGGTAAACTTTGCTAGTAGTACACCGTGGAATATGAATTCGGTTAGAGCATCAAATTTCGCTTTCTAAATAAGACTCAAACTTCAAGTGAATATGATTTCGGGTGAAGTACCAATCTTATAAGTCCCGAAAAATCCTCATAAAGTCTTTGACGCGCTCGCCGAAGATGTTCTAAGGTAAACCTTGTTAATTGTTCACTGAAAAACATCAAATTATGCTTACAAAATAGGACTCAAAATTCAATTGAATATGATTTCGGGTAAAGAACCAACCTTATAAGTCTCGGAAAACCCTCGTGAGGTCTTTGACGCGCTCGCCGAAGATGTTCTAAGGTAAACCTGGCTAGTAGTACACCGTGGAATTTGGATTCGGTTAGAACATCAAATTCTGCTTACTAAATAGGATAAACTTCAACAAAATATGATTTCATGTGAAGTATCAATTTTATAAGTCCCGAAAAATCCTCGTAAGGTCTTTGACGCGCTCGCCGAAGATGTTCTAAGGTAAACCTTGCTAGTAGTACACCCCTGAGCGCTCCCGAAAACTCCTCGTAAGGTCTTTAGCGCCCTTTGAGCAAGCCAATACCTTCAGATTGTTACTTCATCAATCCGATGTAACTAAACTTGATATATATTGTATGATAATAACTTGGCCAATGGGAAAGCATATAAAAATCAACACCAAGAACCCAAAGCTACAATTGCGACTTAAATACTTTGATTCATAATCTCCATGACTTCAAAATTGGTCCCTTATTATACATCGAACTTATTTAGGACAATCTGGCTTTTTATTAGGTTGTAATATTATATATTGACCACCCGTTCGAAGGTGAAATTTCGACGAAAACTAAAAATGAGGATTAGTAAATAAAAAAGATCGAGTTTTCAAGAATCGACTCATAACGAACAAGCATCTGACATTTGAGATTCACGAATCGGCGCATAACGAACAAGATCATTTGTGCTCTTCGCAGAAGATGTAATACCTACGGCCCGCTTGCGTTCTTCGCTGAATGAGTAACACCTAGGGCCCGCTTGAAAGAAAAAGAGATGACAACGTTTCTAAACGTTGTGAAAATGTGGGGATGACAACGTTTCTAAACGTTGTGAAAAGAAATTACCTTTTAAATTCGTTGTTAGGAGACCATAGTATTGGACATTGGTTTTTCGGGTAAAGATCCAATCTTATAAGTGTCGAAAAATCCTCGTGAGGTCTTCGACACGCTCGTCGAAGATGTTCTAAGGTAAACCTTGTTAGTAGTAAACCGAGGAATCTGAATTCGGTTAGAACAACAAATTTTGCTTACTAAATATGACTCAAACTTCCATTGAATATGATATCGGGTAAAGAACCAATTTTTATAAGTTTCTAAAAATCCTCGTAAGTCTTCGACGCATTCGCCAAAGATTTTCTAAAGTAAACCTTGTTAGTTGTACACCGAGGAATTTGAATCTGGTTAGAACATCAAATTTTGCTTACTAAATATGACTCAAACTTCAATTGAATATGATTTCGGGTGAAGTACCAATCTTATAAGTCACCAAAATCCTCGTGAGGTCTTTGACATGCTCGCCGAAATTATTCTAAAGTAAACCTTGTCAGTAGTTCACCGAGGAATCTGAATTCGATTAGAACATCAAATTGTGCTTACAAATTAAGACTCAAACATATTGCGTATGATTTCTGGTAAAGAACCATTCTTATAACTCTCGAAAAATCCTCGTGTGGTCTTTGATGCGCTCGCAGAAGATGTTCTGAGGTAAACCTTGTTAATAGTTCACCGAGGAATCTGAATTCGCTTAGAACATCAAATCCTTCTTACTAAAGAGGACTCAAACTTCAATTGAATATGTTATCGGGTGAAGAACCAAAACTATTATTGTTAGTTGTTGTTTAGACACACGTACAAACTATTATTCATAATCAAAACTGAATTAAGATTCACATCTATTCAGCGTGTATGAAGCTTTTGACAAAAGACTATGTAATTTTTTTATGTGATTCATCTGACAACTCATCTTTTTTACTAGCTATGTTTTTAATCCTAATAACTCTCTTTTAGATTGTAAAATAAACTAGAATTTCCTTTTAAATGGTTAAAAGAAACAAAATTTGATTTAACAATACTCATTAACCGTTGTGAAAGAGAACAAATAACACCGTTTATCAAAAAAACGTTGTCAAATATAACTGTTGTCGGAAGGCCATAGCATTCGACAACGTTTTTTGGGAGAAAACGTTGTCGAAGGCCCTCTTCTCTGCAACGTTTTGCAAAACGTTGTCATATATCCGTTGTCAATGCCCATTTTTCTTGTAGTGATCTCATCTTCTTCTTCGTTGTCATTTCCGATCGTAATTTCTGTTCTTCTTGTTCTAGCTAATAATATGGTGCCTATGTCTCATGGGCTAAAAAACGTTACAATTGGTGATCTATCCCTAAATGAGCTCGCTAGCCAAATACCAAAAGTGATTTCAGGTCATACAGTTGATCTAACGTTAATCACTGGTACCGCCAATGGTGCTCCATTACTACTAGTGCATAATGTTACAGAGGATCTCAGCGCTGGTACAAAAAATTTACTAATCATATCGTCTGGTAACGTTGCTCCAATCGATCTGGATACGATCAAGCAGATACCGTTTGAAGCAGTAGTCCAACCGGCAGCTGTTTCGGTGGAAATAACATTTCCGGGTCCGATTTTGCCCAATCCTCAAGAATGTTTCGGGTTTCCGGTCGTTCCTCGTCCTTTTTTGGTTATGGTATACCCACAGTACAGCTTCAGGGGATATATACCTGTGTCTAAGACATACTAAAGATTAAGGGCTACTTACTATGTTATTTTTGTGATCATCAAAATCACAAGGTGTGACGACGAGGAATTAGAGTCTGTCTTAGCTAGCTATTGGTAATATATGCTTGGCTTTCTTCTTCTTCCTTGTTTAAGTTTTATCCTCCTCATCTATATATAGTTGAATGTGGTTTTTCTTTGTAAACTTGTTTAAGTCTGTTCTGTTTAACGCTAGGAGTGGTGGTCTTAAACACACATGGAAGATTTAAGAATTTTTTACAAATGGGTTCATCTCCACCGCAAAATTTGTTAGTCACGGTCGTTTTTGAAACATTTATAAGTGTTGCAAATCTGTCGCCCTAAACTTCACTAATATTTTTTTGCAACGGTTATAAGCGTTGCTAAAAACTGTGACCAAAAATCATTAGGGACAATTAATAAATGGTCATACTTTAAAATTAACGTTTACAAAATAGTCATACTTTATATTAACCTTTACAAAACCATCACAGTCCCATCCGAGTTAACTATTTTGCAAAAAACGGTGATTTTTTTGCCTAATTTACCCTTCTTGTTAACTCAACCACACTTGATGAAACCCTGACCTAACCCTGACCCTCAAACAAACCCTGAACCCTGACCTAACCCTGAACTGAACCCTGAAACCTCAGAACCAGAACCAGAAACCCCTGGACCCGGAACCAAAACCCCAGAACCCCGGAACCAGAACCCCTTCCCCCTGAATCTGAACGTCGGCTGCCTGAAACTGAATGTCGTCTGCCTGGATCTGAACGTCGGCCGCCTGTTCTTCAACACATGAAACCACCACAACCCAGAAACCACCACAACTCTGAAACCACCACGACAACCACCACCACCACCAATCAACACAATCAAAACCATCACAACCACCTGAACACCCTAAAACCAAAATTCCACCAGAACCTAAAACACAACCAACACTTCCACCTGAAACCCAAAATTTTCTAGCTTAACATATTTCCCTGCAGAGAATTAACAATCAATTGACCCTAAAATTAGGTTTCTGAAATAACCCCAAACTTTGAAAAACTAGGGTTTGACAAACAATTCCCCAAAATTGAAACTAAGGCCTATATGACATCAAATAAACTCAACAATCGACGTTTGTATACATCTTGCCGATCTCCTCTTCTCCAAAGTTTCTTTCTGTTCTTCAAAAACCAGTCTCCTTCAACCTCTTCTCAGATTTCCTTTTCAGAAACGACGCCTCTAATGTTGATCAGTAGCCTAACCCTCACTCAGTATTCACTCCTTATCAATGTATGAACCTACTCCTCGATTTTCCTCGGTGGTTTGCCATATTTTTTCCAGAGAGAAACCAGAGAAAGAAAGAAAAAGAAGGTGAATGAGAAAGAGAAGAAGATCGAGTTTTGTTAGAGGAGATAATGTTAGGGTTTTCATCCATCCGTCCAACGTTCTCGAGATGTAAAATTGTGTGTGATATCAGTTAACTCGAGGGCATGATCGTAAAAGTAATCAATTCTAGAATTATCTAGGGACACCTAAGTAATTTGACCTACTGATTTAACTCTGGCGCGTGGGACCGTGCCAACTTTCCTTCCAATTTTAACGCCGTATGACCATTTTGTGAAAAGTTTGTATCACTGTGACCATTTTGTAAATCGGCTCCTAATACTATGACTTCCTTGTAATATTCCCAAATCATTAAGGAAACCTTGAAAACCTAGACGATTTTGGGTTTTTTTTTCTTGATTTTCCGTTGTCTAAATCATGAAATTCTCTGGGTAAAAATCATGAAAAATCGTCAAGGTCGATAGTCATAACCATGACGATTTTTCTACAGTCAAGAACAATCGTCATGCTTTTAAGACAAAACCTTGACGATTTTGTCCCTGTAACTTGAAAAGATTGAGTATTATTCATACAAATCATAGTGTTTTAGTGAACTAAGCTCCTCATTGAAGTATCGTTCGATTATGTTTGACCAACCATCTTTGTATTGTAAGTTAATCAACAAACCAAGTTTCAAAATCCGAATTTTGAAGTTGTTAAAGTATAATTTGGATTCTAGAGATGAAGAAATAAAATAGAGAGAAGAACATTTTTTGTTGTTAATGATATAGAGAAGATGGTTTTTGATTGAGTGTTTATTATTATTTTTGAGATTAATAATAAAATTAGTGTTCCGAATTTTGAAGTTGTTAAAGTTTAATTTTTTTAGATTTTAGAGATGAAGAAATGAAGTAGAGAGAAGAAGAGTTTTTGTTAATAGGTGTTTTTTGATTAGTTATGTAGTTAAATTAGTAGTAAAATTAGTAGTAAAATTAGTGTAGGGACTTCTTAGTATTTGCACAAAATTTTAGCACACCCCTTAAAAACTAGGATAGGATATTTGAAGCAGACCTCGCCCTCATTAAAAAGGGCTCGCCCTCAAAATAGCCCGGATAAAAAAGGAATGATAAAAATTAGCAATTGCTGACCCATTAAAGTTTTTTGGCCCATTAATCCAGGAAAACATCAAGTGGGCCTGATCCTAGAGATGATCCATGTCGGCCCGATCAGGTAAGTCGGTATGTTTTAAAGTTTCTTTGATGGTAAGAAACCTAAGCTATAATACAGAGACAGACTTACAGAGACAGACTTATTCACTTCCACTTCTTCTTTGCTTTCGAGACCAAACCTTTGGACCTCTTAATCATAATGGTAACCTTGATTCTATATTGAATGTTGAAAAGCAAGCAAGACTTGAAGGACATGCATCTCTTTGGGGAGCATACCAAGCTGATTTTGAGAAGGAGAAGAATATGCTCGGAGGAGAAGATCTAAAGAAGAGAACCATTGAACACAATATTCCTGGTTGTATCTAAATGTTTCTCGAGGATCACCATGAAGAGATTCGCTCAGCTGCTATGCCTTAGTCTCGAGGAAACCGAGAAACATCTCTCGGATATGGTTGTTTCCAGGCCCTAGTGGCAGAGATTGACAGGCCAATGGGAATAGTATGCTTTCAGACAGCGAAAGACAGCGGCAACGATGGTCTCGATTCATGGGCAGTGAACTTGGAGAAGGTGCTTCATCTTGTCGAAAAAAGTTGCCACCAAATCAACAAGGAAACCTTGGTCCACAAAGCTGCTCTCAAGGTCTAGTTTTCAATCATCTACCAGACAATCTTTGCATATTTCTAAACTGTGACCTGGCCGTGGAAGGTGTTTAATTAGTTGGTAAATTCTTTTTTTTTTAAGTCTTTGAACCATGAGATGCTCCTAGTTATGTTTCCAACCATGTCAATACTTTCTTGAATTAATCATATTCAAATTGGTTTGCCTAAATATATAACCCTTTTTCAGTCTTTGGTAAGTGCATTGGGTATTCCCCTGGCAATGCACTCTTCACCATATGGAAATGTTCCACTAAATCTCACAGACATATTTTGGCTCTATTGGTATTGGTTGCCACTTGTGCCAGTGTCCATAAAAGGAAAAGAAAACTATTTGATTAATCAAAGGAAAACCTACAAATTTGCGAAAATCATCATACCCCAATACTCCGGCACTTTACCTTATTTATATTATTGATTTTCTATCAACAAGTTGATAAAGCACCCCACTCAAGTCTTTTTCTACGTCCATGCTTGTATGCTAGCATTTCATAGAGAGAAGATAATATAGCAGCAGAGTGCCCAAGGCATTTATCGAAGACTAGACAAATAAATCCAAACAAACAACAACAAGGTGGGAGTATGAGACTGAGTCTATATCAAGGCATCTTCTAAAACACTGAGTTCCCACATTCTCACTTTGCAATGAATTAACATTAACTCCTAGAAAGAGGAATGAAATGGTACCTAAAGGGATAATGGATCCCCTTGCCTTAATACTCTTGGACAGAAAGTACTATTGACATGGTAAACCATTCGGAAGAACAGTCACACTGGTTGTGGAAATACATTGGAATATCAAGTTGCAAAAGCTATCACTGAAACCAAACTTTTTCAATACATTTATGAGAAAAAAAAAAAGGAAAAAGGAAAAAAAAAAAAAATCAATACATTGATATGGCTCTATTGGTTGCCACTTGCCAGTGTTTTATCAAAGGAAGAAATACAAATTGGGAAACTCATCATACCCCAACACTCCAGCACTACAACTTGTTGTTAAAGCACCCCACCACGATCAAGTTTTTGTAGCAACACCACATCCATACGGGTATGCTAGCATTTCATATAGAGAGATAGATAATAATGAGTCCTGTTATTAGGAGGGAAAGATCTGATATGAGGAGGGAATTT
>JAJJMA010081200.1:0-15430 GCA_023529015.1 Papaver nudicaule
TTTGGGTGTGTCACCTTTGTAGTTGAACTCTTCCTCTTACTCCCTTCGCTGATGGCACTCATGGATGGTAAATTGTTGTTGTACTGCTTGATGATCAGGCTGCTGTCGCTGTTGGTATCACGAGCCTCTTCGCTTTTTAAGGGTTTGGCCCTCTCCGGTAGCGCTGGTGCAGACGAGGCAGATCTTTTGTAGTCTCATGGAGGGCTCAGTAGACAAGGATCACTTCGCAGAGCTCCACCAATGTTAGTCGAGAGCTTGGACCCTGTTCTGATATGAAAAAGTACTTGCGGTAGGACGCATTAATCGTCTCGCTCCACGTACCAATGCGGGGTAAGGTTGTTGTAATAAGTGCAGGCTTTGCCAGTGAGGGGCTCCGGGAATTTTCTGAGTCTCAGCACTTGGTGGTGTTGATGCTCCCCTCTTGGGGAGAGGGATCCTCTACACTTTGTGTGGGCTTGGTTGTCGGTGCTGGTGAACAGGTAGCGTCGTCTCCTACTCTAGGCTTTGGAGTAGTCTATCCAAATCGTTTTTTAGCGACGTATCCGAGTTGTGGCTCTCTTCGTGTTGAGACTCTACTTGAGTAGGGATCATCTCATCATCCCAGACGTGGATCGCAATGGTGTTCGTACCAGCAACAGTTCTGGGAGTTCCTTTGGCTTGTGAATCTCGTGAGGGTTTCGCGGTTTAGAGTTTCGAGTGGAGCCAAGACTTCAACTTGGGTCTTGATCCGTCTTTCCGGAAGATCGTCTCGACACTTGACTAGTTCCTCCAAGGTTGGCGTCCTTGGCACTTCCTCTTCCTTTAGGGTGGTAGCATTGATCTTGATTGAAGAGGAAGGGTTACTACGAGGCGTGCTAACTGGATATGGATCTGCAGGAGTTGTCGGGACAGCAGGAGGTGCTGGAACAACAGGGTTCACCGAGGCAACGCCAGGAGAGTTGGACTAGGCGTTACAATGGGTGTGACAGGGGAAGCATCGTGGGTGGTCTGGATGCTGGGCACGACGTTGAGTGTGGTTGGATTGGAAGGTGTTGCGCTGGAAGTTGGAGCGGCTTCAGTTGTAGAGTTGATATTTTTTGTAGTCTGACCCTGTCCCTAGTTCATTTTGAGAAAGTCTTCTGAAACCGAGAGATTGATCTCCCACTGTGGTCACCAAATGTTTTTACCTGAAAAAAAATATGTACCGTCTCTGGGTACTTTTGTAGTGCTCGAGATCAAAATCGAACAAGACGAGCCTAAACCAAGTCAATGGTCGTTCACGTCTTGCTTCGGTCACAGAGAGGATGAGGTTGGTCTAGGGAGGGAAACAGTTGAAGAAACTTGAGATCAGGTTGAGGATGTGTTTCTGGGTGTGAGAGTTCAAGATCTTCGTCGTGAGGGTGACTGGAGATCTCCAAGGCTAGAGGTGCATCGAGTTACTCAGGTGTTTTTGCTCTGAGGTTCTGGAAAGATGTCTTCCCTTGGAAGATAGAGGGAGCCTCTATTTATAGTATTGAACTCACCCTGATCTCTCGACAGAGAAGGTGGGAGTCGTGGAAAAGTGGAGGAGTGGAGAACATGAGTTGGTTTCTGTAACTACTTGAGTTGTGTAGAACATGTCCACTCGCGCCATCTTTGTATAACTGCCCATCATCTCTATCAGTTTCTTCCTAACTGCCGTAGACCGCCAGACCAATACCCCTAAAGTTATCCTTCCATGTGATGTTTTGATATCTCGTGTAGCGTGCATATGTTGCATAGTTGCATTTAACTAAGAAAGGTTGCATGGCCATGGCTCTATGGCCATGATTCTGAATAAAGTGTATGGTGCCATGAGCATGGCGCAATGGCCGTGTGGCCACGACCTTGGCCTTTGGCCAAGGTCAGAAATGTATGGCGTCATGGGTTATGGCGCCATGGCCGAGTGGCCAAGGCCAGAAAATGTGTGGCGCCATGGGTCATGGCGCCATGGCTGTGCTGCCACGGCCTTGGCCATTGGCCAAGGCCAGAAGATGTGTGGCGCCATGGGTCATGGCGCCATGGCTGTGATGCCACGGCCTTGGCCATTGGCCAAGGCCAGAAGATGTTTAGCGCCATGGCTTTGTTGCCACGACTTTGGCCATTGGCCAAGGCCAATCTCTTGTGGTGTTTTTAGGCTACGCCTTCTGCGACTATGGTATATTTGTGCACTTGGGCTTATGGCGTACTTTAGGTCATGGCATGCTTATCCATGGTTCATTAGGCCATTATGTGTTTAGATTGTGGCCTGCCTAAGTGTGTTTAGGATGTTGTATATTTCTCATAGATCTCTGGACAGGCTTAGAGCTGCGATGTTTCTGAGGTTTTCCTTACGACTAAGGTGTTAAGTCGTCTTTTAAAGAGGAAACCCGAGAGGGTACATCTCTATCTTGACCGAGATTAGGCGAGGGCCTAAGGTCTTTAAATATTGAGGAGGAAACCCGAGAGGGTGCGTCTCTATCAATTCTCCACCATAGCACCAGTGAGCAATTTAGTTCTGATGTCGAGGAATTCAAGGCGATGTCGACATGAAGTAAATTAATGGGTTTACGTGTTTGTGGGGTTATCGGTACTGCACCATGATATCATCCTCTCCACCTGGAGTTATAAGAGAGAACTCATAGAGAGTATATTCAGCTCGTAGAATAGGTTGAATTCTGAGCTACAGAGATGTGCCTGAGTAGGCAATTGCCTTTAAGTAAGGCATAATAAAGAGTCGTTTTACATTTTTGTCCCTCTTCCATTTTTCACCATCTACATCGGTATTTCAAAAATACCCGAACGAGAAAAACTCGTTTCGGAAACCGACTTCCGTATACAGTTTATGTCTGAATTAACTTCCTTTTATATCTCAATGAGACCCTATATATATATCACACCCTGAAAGACTTGAAATCACATTCAATCTCAATTGCATATCTTCTCGAAGTGTCACACGAGAAATATGGATAAAGCAAACTATGAAGGTGTTGATGGGGAAAGGAAGAATGTAAGCTTTGTCAAAGAAGACGTAGTTGATCCTCTTGAATTTCAAGAATATTCACCTACTATTGTTTGCTTCAATGCTATCGACAATCAAAAGAAAGATAAAGACACAATGATTTCAACAGAAATTGCATTCAATCTTTTACGAGATATTGAAGTCATCAAGGTTCAGCTTGTTACCACAGCAGAAAAACTTCTAACAGTGAAACGTGACATACCTGTTATATAGAATGAACTCACCAATTTAAAAGGTGATGTGAAAAATCTGCTAGATTATATCTCACCAATTAATGGTGATGATTTAGAAGAGAATTTCGAAAACCTAAAGACAGATGATAATGAAGGTTCGATAGCTCCTGAAGAAGATACGGACTCTGATAACTAGGTCAGTTTTTGCTTAACATAGTTAACTCCTTATTAAAAAGCTTTTGTCTTTTCCTTAGGGTTTGGGTAATCACTATGCTAGAAGTAGTCGTCTTTTGATTTTAGCATGATTTGCTTGTGCTACTTCCATGTTTTGTTTTCATCAATTAATGGAGGTTATTAAATTAAAATCTTAATTGATGATTGCAATACCTGATCTTAATTGATTATCCATATGAATGTATTGCATAAATCGTGAACTTGCTTTTTTAGCCATAAAACAGTTCATGAAGAACTATCAAAATCCATGCTTCTGACTCTTATGGCTAAGGGGAGACGATTTTGATAAAGAGGAACCTCATAGGATACAATATTGAACTCCGCTGGATTAAATGTTGTACCTTTAATTCTTAGTCTTACAACCACTAGGAAGGGGTAACCTAATGTTTTCTCTAAAGGCGATGTTGACCGAAACTCTCTGAGAAAGTAGGAAGATTAAACCTTAAATTCCTATTTGACCGTAACTGGCTAGGAAAGAAAAACATAATTACAATTTTACTTGTGAAATTGTACTTCACCCAAGAATTTATTCCAAATCCTTGCTTGGGAAGGTCGTCGCGTTGTTCCTTATGGAATGACACACAATGGGGGAGAGTTCTTTTGAACTTGTGCTTCATGGTAATGTCTTGTTGGAATGTGCGGTTGTGGAATTTGCGAGAAAATTGCATCTTTTTATCTCTCGTTCTAGGTATGTTTACCTTTGTCTACATTGATTATTGCTGTTTTATGAGGATTCCTATTTTTCTTGTTACTTTGTCTATTTTATGACAAAAGGGGGGAGAAATCTTGTAGTAAGGGGGAGTAAAATCTTTCTATCTACTACGACAATTGTCTACGGCATTGTCATAGGGGGAGTAAAATCAATGTGCTTGTCATGTTGTAATTGGTAAAATCCTCACAAGATAGATTTTACCAATACACCCATTGATTTCTCCATCTACAATCTAGTTTTACGCATACACAAACCAATCTAAAAGATAAGAGACAATGAAGGAATTCTTATTGATAGATTAAGAATTATTACAAGGATTTCCATGGGAACTAGATATGTTCTTCATGTTCTTGAGTAAAAGGGAGTAGTAGAGAAGAAGATGAGGTAGAGAGAGAAAGTAATTAAGACCATCACTTCCTTTTAGGGTTACATTGCTTTTTATATGAGACCCTACTCGAAAAATTTACCAAACTACCCTTAATGGGAATCGTATGCTAGAATTCTTTTATGGTGCTTCCTTTCCTAGGCGAGGTTAAATTACAATGGCCTTAGCTTGACGCCACATAGTGAATGCACTCCAACACTCAACAAGTATTTATCCTCTTTCGCTGACAAGCATGGTCGACGACCTTACTTTATATTCTTCTAACTTCAGTGGACTAGCCTTCTACTGGATAAGGATTGCTGACGCGGATCCCACTGAGTCAACGAGTCAACTCTGACAACCTGACGGCTCTGATTTTCTCATAAATGTCCAACTACTTCTCAGCTTCATGTCTGTGACGTATCCTTTATCCGCTGATCACAATTCGCCCTTCGATACCCGCTGTTGTAGCTTCAGCGACTCTGTACGCTAATCTCCTCACACCTGATAATTCGTTGTGGTCTTCCGTTGATGATTCTATACTTCTCAAAGATAGTCTTCTTCCGCAGCTTCACCTCTAAGATGCTTTTATTCGTAGAAGGCATTTTCTACACTCACACATGTCAAAGCAAAAGTTAGTGTATTGAGTAAGGGGGAGAACATATCATATTGTGTAGTATCTTTAAGCATCGATGCAATATGCTTACAAGTTTTATATACTACTCAATTGCATAACAAACTCTTGTTGGACTATGTCCTTCTAGAACCAAGATGTGTGGTGTCTTTGAAGTTTGTTATCTCTACCTTGAATCTTCACTTGCAGGAACACTCTTATTTGAAGACGCTGAAGATTACAAGAAGATCAAGTACATTATGGTTAGGGCTAAAAGATTTTACTTTTTGAATGCATACGTAAGATTGGTTTTGTCACTAAAATTGAAAAAGGGGGAGATTGTTAGAGCATTGCTCGGTTGAACCCACTGATATTGCTATCTCAAGTCAGTTGTCAAGTTTAGTTGACAAAAACACAATCCTTGATAAGTTTACTCTACAACCTCAGACTAGGATAGTTTTATGTAATCGAGACGAAGACCGGAGCTTACTACTTGATAAATCATAACGTCCTCGCTAAAGGTTAGAAATGTTTTTCCTTTTCATGTTTCGTATTTGCCATTTCTATCATATCAATAGTCTATGATGTTGTTTATAAGATCCGAAGGTATTCTAGGATTCTTCGCCTTTGCATTTGTAACATCCGTGATATTATGTATAGGTAGAGTATGTTGAATTGTCTCTTGAAATGACCTCAACGATGAACGCGTACAGAACGCGTACATGTGTTTCTTAAGGCATTCCTGAGAACGAGCGGGTCTGTATGAACGCGTACATGAACGCGTACATACGAGTTCACAGACTTCTCACGAATTCTCCTGAACTCCAATTGATAGCTCTATGAATGCGTTCATGAACGCGTACATATAAGCCATGAGAAAACTTCCAACTTTCATATCTTGAAGTTTTCGGTCTAGACATGATTAGTTCTCGGACTCGTCATAACTTGGCCCATGGAATTCAACTATTTAATCCAAGCGATGTTCAAACATGATTTGGACCAGAAGTCGCAAACCTTCAATCAAGGTTGAGTCCTCTTTAAGTATTGGCCTTGTCCAAAGTTAGAAGAAGATTGAGAACGGGTATTCAAGCTATGAACTTTCCTAGTTCCGGAACTTGCTTGAGCCCTACTAAAGGTTGCTTAATTTTCAAGCAAAGCCTCCCTTGATGATCACTATAAATAGATGACCTTCTGCAAGATACAATCTCAATCCTCTATACATCTATGTATCTTTGCATAAAGGTTGGTCGTCATCTCGAAGTCCTTTTGGACTACGACTATTGAAAGACTTCACTTGAGGATCGTGAAGCACATGTCGGAAGTAAAATTCCTGATCCTGTAACTTGGGTCGATTGAATATTTTCAATCTTATCATGACCAAGATTTGATAGAAACTTCGTAAGGATGCACTCGGTGTTATAAGACCTAGAAGTTCTATAACGCAAATTTATGAACTAGGTTTAATACTAGGTTCGTCACGCGTTACGAGGTAAAGTTGTTTAGGCTAGATTAATAAGCCTTAATCAACATATCGATTTCCATTAACCTTGACTTTAAGTCTAAAGGAAATCACAATCGTATTCTTGTTTAATAACAATCGAGTACACCAGGCGTCCTGTTAGAGGCAGGGTAGCGCTAGTCTTCACGAAGGGAAGTGGAGCAACTCCTAAGCCTGTAAAGGACATCAGCTAGGGGAATCAAGTACGTAGGCTTCTGCGGGAGTCAAGAGACGTAGGAGCACAACGGTAGCTAAGTTTCTTAGAGGGTTAATTCTGTCTCGATACATTCCAGTCCGAAGTCTAAGAGTAGGCTAGCGTCTGTATTCGTTTAATACTGTGGGTGTTCACATCTGGACGAGGTCCCGGGGTTTTTCTGCTGGTTTTCCAGTTTCCTCTTTAACAAAACTTCTGGTGTCTTGCATTACCTTTCCCTTCCGCATTATATTGTCTCTGATCTATATAATTAGAGTATTGCAAGTTTGTTGATTCATACCCTAGAGTGAATCCATCTCTTTTGAGATTTACAAGAACTTGTTCTTGTTGGGATTCGGCTCTCAGAACTGTACTCGGGTTGTTATTTGAATATTGATTTGTGAGATCGTTCAAGCAACCTAATCAACTAGGTTCACAAAATTAATATTTGGTGGTATATCTCGGTATCCCCTCTTTTTCAGTTGGTAGTAGAGCCAGCAAACACATTAAAGACGTAACTATCAGTGTTTGAAACTCTCGTGACTATGAACAGCCATGCCGCTAACGTTTATGTACCACCAGTATTCGATGGCACAAACTATCTATAATGGAAATCCTCCATGCGTTCTTTTCATCAATCACGAGACTATCAATGTTGGGTCTTTGTGATTAATGGATTTACCATACCCACTATTGAAAACGGTGATGTTGAAAAGGATAAAACTCTTTCACAATATACCGATAAAGAAAGAAAAGAGGCCAAGATAGATTCAGATGCGCTTAATGCGATCATTCATGCAGTAACCCCAGAACTTCAACATCATGTTGCCACATGTAACACGTCAAAGAAAGCCAGTTATACTCTACAAACTGTTTTTGAAGGCAACACTTCAAAGAAAGAAGCTAGGCTTCAAGTTCTCTCATCAGATTAGGAAAACCTCGGTATGTCTGATGAAGAAACCTTTGAAGAATTTAATCATAGATTTTCCACAATTATCAACGCCTCGCAATCGCTTGGAAAAACAATTGAGGAGAGAGAAATTGTAAGAAAAAAATTTAGGTCTCTACCTTCAAAATATGATTCAAAAAAACATGCCATCCAAGAATCATATGGTTTTGATATAAAGAGAGGCGATCTTATTGCCAAACTCAAAATCTTTGATCATGATATCAAGACTGAATCCAAGTCTATTGCGTTTGAAGCAACTCATGATCCTAAAATTAGCACATCATGGGCTGATGAATGTGATGATCAAGATAATTCTGACATAGACTCTACCTTGTCTTTGATTACTCAACAGATTAGAGAACTTCTGAGGAACAAAAAGAATCTACGTTCCAGACGTCCGTTCGTGAATTCACAGTCTTGGAAAAGATGAGGATATTCAAGAAGAAGAAGTCCAATGCTACAAGTGTCGTGGATTGGACACATGATGAAAGAATGTCCAAGCAAGGAAAACCATAACTCTCTCATTGCTACACTCGATGATATGCCTAACGAACATCTCTTCGAGAACAATAGGCCTAATCAAAGCGTTAATAGCTAAGAGCTCTGATAAGATAACTCAGAAGACCTTATCTTAGATTTTCTGGATAAAAGTGAAGTTCTCTTGAAAGAAAACTTCAATTGAAGAAATCTCTTAAGATAACCAAAGAATCTCTTACAATGACAACTAACCAACTTGCGAAATCAAATTGTGAATTGTCAAATCTTTTATCAGCAAATTATACCCTGAAAAATGACCTGCAAAAATTGTCTGGTAGCTCAGATAAAATTTCAGCCATGCTATTTAGGCAAAAGTCATTCGGAGATACAAATGGTTTGGGGTACAACGGTAACTCTTCAATTACGGATAGCAACGCATTTATACTTGCAGGATCATCTCCTCCTGCTAATGAAAAAATCAACTTTGATTTTGGAGCCTCTGAGAAAATTCTTTCCCAGAAAGCATGTTGCTCGTACTGCGGCAAGGACAATTACTCCTTGGGAAGATGCAGGAATTTTCATCAAAAGAAAGCTCTTGTTGCTAAACTAGAAAGTGATTCAAAGAAGATGAATCAAAAGCTAACAGGTTTAGCTAATGGTGTTCCCATGCCTTCAGGAAAATGGAAAAAGAAGAGGTAAGAAAAACTCTACATACTCTAGACCTGACCATGAGCACTATGCTCACCCGTTCTCCACCTAATTTGAGTGGACTACGTATCAAACTCGTGACTTGTAGTATTGAGACGTAAAATATAATCGGAACTTCTGATTAAAAGAACAAGTCAGCTGATTGTTTTTGCATTATAAAATATTACATCCAACAATATAGTAACATGGAATAAAAATCCTTATCTCATGAATTGTTGAGCCAAGCTCCAAAGAGATGAATCCACGCTCAATCGGTTATGTGACGCATTGTCCTGATGGTATATGACTATAATTCCCAATGTGGTTTGTCATAGTATTCCTTACACCAATTGTGCAACTCCTTCTTGTAGTGAGTCATATTCTATAATGTATAAAAAGGTGTATATCACGTCATGTATGAGTCCAAAATGTAATGACTCGACGTGTATATCAACGTTCTCTTGACTTCCTTTGGGATTCTCCCTGCCTCTGGCTCCTAAGGCAAGAGTCGAGAACATGACCCATAAGAATTACTACTTGATTCTGTCATAGAGAGATATGCTCTTAGATTAAAAATTCTAAACTTATTGTTGGTATCTAAACTTAGTTTGGTTGGAAAAAACTAAAAAAAAAAAAAAAAACCAATGGACCTGCAAAAACAATATAGAGAAGGTTTTTCAACTTCCTCTTCACAGACTGTTTCCTAGTTCGCACCATTTTCGAACGCTACTTATTGTGTTCAAAGACTCCTCTCATCAAAGAAACCTATTCCCGTTGCAAAAAGAGTTATTAGAAATAGAGATTATTATGCAGAAAAGGCTTATCAAGAGAGTCTTCAACCGTTATCGGAAAAAGGTATTCCTAATGCACACCATGTGATCAATATTTACACTTCAGATGAATTTATCTTCAAACTTAAATTTGTGAAGAATAAGATTGATGATATCGTGGAAAACCATTATACTTACAAGAACTGTGAAGAAGAACTGTACTTCTTTATGTCTCTATTCAAGGAATGGACAGGTCTCTCAGAGTCAGATTTGAAAATTGCAAGATCATTATTGAAGAACTCTTTGAGTATCCAAAAGAATTTCGTATTCGTAGTGCATAGTTAACTCTTTTTATTAAAAAGCTTTTGTCTTTTCCTTAGGGTTTCGGGTAATTACTATGCTAGAAGTAGTCATTTTTATGATTTAAGCATGTTTTCTTTTCATCAATTAATAGAGGTTATTTAATTAAAATATTAATTGATGATTGCAACACTTGATCTTTATTGATTATCTTTATAAGTGTATTGCATAAATCGTGAATTTGCTTTTTTAGCCATACCACTCGTTCTGGTAAAGCAATTTACGAAGAACTATCAAAATCCATGCTTCTGACTCTTATGGCTAAGGGGAGACGATTTTGACAAGGGGGAACCTCGTAGGATACAATATTGGACTCCGGTGGATAAGGTGTTGTACCTTTCGTTCTTAGTCGTAACATTCTAAGCATGGGTAACCTTATGTTTTCTCTAAAGGTGATGTTGACTGAAACTCTCTGAGAATTTAGAAGATTAAGCCTTGAATTCCTAAAAATATGACCGTAACTGGCTAGGAAAGAAAAACATATTTGCAATTTTACTTGTGAAATTGTACTATTAACCCAAGATTTAATCAAAATCCTTGCTTGGGAAGGTCGTCGCGTTGTTCTTGAGGGAATGACACATAATGGGGGAGAGTTCTTTTGAACTTGTGTTGCATGGTAATATCTTTTTGGGGTGTGCGGCTGTGGAAATTGCGGGAGAATTGCGCCTTTTAATCTCTCGTTTCAGGTATGTTTACCTTTGTCTATATTGATAGATGCTATTTTATGATGATACCTATTTTTCTTTGTCTTCTGTCTAATTTTATGACAAAAATGGGAGAAATCTTGTAGTAAGGGGAAGAAAATCTTCTAACTACTTCGACATATGTTTTCTCGGCATTGTCATAGGGGGAGTAAAATCGATGTGCTTGTCATGTCAAAGCAAAAGTTATTCATTGAACTTAATGCTTTTGATTGATTACACCTAGAGAGCTTGTTTTAGGTGGTCTAATTGAATAGTATCCTCTAGAGAACTTATTCTAGTAGGTGATTATGGAATTGATTAGGATAGTTGAGCTTGTAACTATTCTAGGGTGGTGATAAATAGATTATTGTGAGAAATATGACTGCAAATTGATTGTGCTGATTTCATTGATTGATAGGAATACCTTGATGATTCTCATCTCATATCATTGTTTCGTTACCTTGCATTGCATTCATTCAGAAAATTAGATTCACAACTTAGCTCCCTCCCTCAGGAACGAACCTGCTTACCCATACTATTATTTAGTGTTAGTTAAGTAAGGAATTTATGTTTGTTGAGTTCGGCACTTATCAGTTATCGAAGAATGTACCAAAAGATTTTCTGCAGGTTCACCACGGTTGATCTGAGGTTGCACTAGCACAAGCGCATTAATAACATTTCTCAGGCTCTGCTCGTATCTATGACGAGCACCGCGTTCGGTAGCCAAGACTTGTGCACCTTCCTCGGTTTCCCTCAAACGGCGGTTGCGCTCGTCATCTAACTCCCGAGAAAACCTACCCGCATCGATGACTCGAAGTTTACGCTCTTTGGCTAACTATTGCGCATGATCTTTTGCTCTCTTCTCGTGCTCCAATTTCAGACCAGACTCCGTAACCAGTTGGGAGGTATCTTCATCCCTTTCCGAAATAGCCTTCGTCATCTTATGCATCAAATCTGCTTTAATACCTGGGCAAGGGAAAAACAACCACATTAGAAAACGCACTCAAACAAATAATTCCACAACAAGATTCCGAGCTCAGTAAGCCTACTTTCTTTCATAACAACATAGTTAGTAACCTCCTGCTGATTGGAAAATAGAGGTACCGAGGCTTTCTTTCTAATATCTTCAGTAGGTTTCCATCCCAGTTTGGCAAGTTCAATCCGATACTCGTCTATTAATTTGGAGAAATTATCCTTTGACTTTTTCCGTCTTTGCCAGATCCAAGTTAACCTCGCTATACCCCTTCTTCAAACCCTCATTCTGTTTCGTCAAATCCTTGTTGGCATTTTTTAGGGTCGAAACCTGAACCTTCAAACTATTAACCTCACTCTCCAACTTTTCAATCATAACCTTTCCAGAAGCCTTAATCATTTGATCCTTGCGAGCAGCATCACGTTCTTTGGTTAACCGAGTAATATCCGATTGGAATTGATGCATGTATTGGGCATTCTATCGACTCCTACTCTTTTTCATATTCTAGTACTCGCTCGGTCTCAGACCTTTTCTTTTCCTCCTTAGTGACAAGATTTTCGGCCTCAATTTTCTTTCTTTTATAATAATCTCGATCGTTTTGAGCATCAGACATTTCCTTCACAAGCTGGTCGATTTCATTCCGACGACTTTTGTCTTGCCCATAAGATACGTTGGTATATTTCTGGCTCGTCCGAGAGTAGGTATCAAGAGCTAGGGTAGCTTGACGAAGCTTCTCCTTATCTTCTTCTAACTCTTTTTTTTTTAGTAGCGGTGAAGAAGTTGTAGCACACAAACAAACAAGGGAAAAAAGAAACAGCAGCAAGATGGAATCATACTTTCCAGTCGATGCTTATCAAGGGCACTACGAGTCTTTTCTTCAGTCAACTCCTTTTGTATTCGAAGGAAATTCCTCTCGTAATATTTAGCCTCGCCATATTGCCTGAAGGAGTAAGTCAATAAACCTGAAGTAAGATGCTCGCACTGTCAAAGGAAAAGCGGACCATTTAGTACAGCGAAGGAAAAATAGCATAACACAAGTAACTCCAAAATTAGAACCTACCATTTGAAGCATAGCAAAACTCTCCTCGTAAGAAAAAACAGGATTGCGAAGATCACAGTTTTCTCCAAGACAGTCGCCACCTAAAATATCACCAAGCTTTTGGCAAAACTCTGGTTCAACTGGATATTGCGAGGGTCCTGAGGCATAAGACTTAAGACGAGAAGAAACCTCATTGGCGAAATCACAAGGATTATGATTTTCCTGAAGCACCTTCCTAAAATTCTCAGCAGTATAGGCTGAACATGGTTCCCATCAAAGCTAGGGTTAGAGGGGAATTTCAAACTCTCTGGACGGTTCAAAGCAACATTCCTCGGAAGATCGTTACATTCATTCATCCCTTTAAGCAACAGGTCAACGAGAGGGGTTGCTGATGAGGTGTCAAACTCAACAAAAAGAATAAGATTTTTCCCAACTAAAATTAATAAATAATATAGTGGTAGTAGGATCGTTCCACGGGGAGCTGTGTAACCAATTTGTTATTCGGATTAGAAAAATAAAAAGAATAAAATAAACAGACGAAGAAAAAGATTGACCAAGAAATCCTTCGCCGTTACCAAACGTTGACTCCATCAATACACACGTTTATCTCTTGTTAGAACCAATTCATCACCAACCGTAGAATAACAATAAGCTCTGATATCCCAAAAATTCCTTGTATCACCGGATACGGAAGCGCTCGACTACCAGATTCTATCCATCTGAGCCACCATGAATAAGTTCTCACGATATAACTCAATTGAATGCTTTGCACTTTGTGAATTAGGTTGATCTTAGACACATGCTCACAAGTTTGGCATGTAATCTAGGGTTGTAATCTACACATCAAAATCCACAAAATCCCTTTGCAACGTTGATGCTCCGCTACTTGTGATTAGATCCCTAACAATTACGGACTAGGTGTCTCAAATCTAGCTTTAGTATTGTAGACAAGTCATGCAATTAACCACTTGAACAACTTGAAAACAATCCATGGTCATAATCATAGTAGAAGACAATCGATAAAATAATTAAAACTTGAAACATACTTGCATAAATATTGAGCTTCACAATTGGAACTTCGAAATCATCCTTAGTACAAAGAATTACATGGAGATGGAAAATAATACCCCCCCAAAGGGGGAGAGGGAGTGTAAAAGATATGTAAAATTGTCTCTAAGCTTCCCTATATATAGGCTTCAAGTGTATAGGAGCCCTTGCTTGAATCCTGTTTGAATTCGGTTTCCAAAACTCAATCAAATTCCAAAAATAAGAAAATTCGTGTCGGGTTACCCCTTAAGGTAATAAACAGGACTCCCTGTAGCAGTTCCCGTTTTTAGTCTATTTTCTGATTTTTCTTCTTTTACTCGACTGTTTTGCTCATAACTTCTTCGTCCGACCTCAGATTGACTTGATTCTTTCTCTTTTGACTTCGTATTTCAATTCTCTTCAAGATAAAGCCAAGAAAATCCGCATTTGAATGAGTGGAACTCCGTCTTTAGCCTTTCTTCTCTTTTTGCCCCTTTCTGGCTCATTAGATGATTTCTTCTTCTTTTCGTGAATTAGCTCCAAGACTCAATAAAATTAAAAAAAAAAACTAATATTTACATTTTTATAAGAAAACTAGCTAAGAAAGCATAATCGATCGATATTTTAGAGAGGTGTTTTAGGCACCTATCAAATTCCCCCACACTTAGACTTTGCTTGTCCTCGAGTAAATGACCCAAATCGGAAAGCAAAACAAAAAAAAAAAATCAAAAAACAAAAGAAAAACCTAACTCACTTTCGTAGGAATCACGATGGCACTTAGCATGTGCCACAAGCCTTTAAACCAATACGTGTCCCTACTGGACGAGTTATAGTCTCGTGAGGGCTTACTAGAGATATTCCCACAAAACCCTGGTTTTTTAAAAACTAACACGAACAAAAAATCAATCAACAACAATTCCCCGGCAGCGGCGCCAATTTTGATGAGGTGTCAAACTCAACAAAAAGAATAAGATTTTTCCAAACTAAAATTAGTAAATAATATAGTGGTAGTAGGATCGTTCCACGGAAAGCTGTGTAACCAATTTGTTATTCGGATTAGAAAAATAAAAAGAATAAAATAAACAGACGAAGAAGAAGATTGACCAAGAAATCCTTCGTCGTTCCCAAACGTTGACTCCATCAATACACCTGTTTATCTCTTGTTAGAACCAATTCATCACCAACCGTAGAATAACAATAAGCTCTGCTATCCCCAAAATTCCTTGTATCACCGGATACGGAAGCGCTCGACTACCGGATTCTATCCATCTGAGCCACCATGAATAAGTTCTCACGATGTAACTCAATTGAATGCTTTGCACTTTGTGAATTAGGTTGATCCTAGCCACATGCTCAAAAGTTTGGCATGTAACCTAGGGTTGTAATCTACACATCAAAATCCACAAAATCCCTTTGCAACGTTGATGCTCCGCTACTTGTGATTAGATCTCCCTAACAATTACGGATTAGGTGTCTCAAATCTAGCTTTAGTATTGTAGACAAGTCATGCAATAACCACTTGAACAACTTGAAAACAATCCATGGTCATAATCGTAGTACAAAACAATCGATAAAATAATAAAAATTGAAACATACTTGCATAAATATTGAGCTTCACAATTGGAACTTCGAAATCATCCTTAGTCACAAAGAATTACATGAAGATGGAAAATAATAAAGT